>JAAIIK010024995.1:0-16048 GCA_014706435.1 Silurus glanis
TAGTGTGATGATCAGGGTGCAGTGTGATCAGTGTATAGTGTGATCAGGGTTCAGTGTGATTAGGATACAGCGTGACCAGGATACAGAATCAGTCAATGCATGAATTGGTGATTAGTTGGCGCTATCTAGTTGACATGAGCAAATTACATTATACATACAGTCACATGTATTGTGATTAGAGTACAATGTGATCAGAGAAATACTCAAACACTTTTTAAGAAATTATTATTCCTGTTATCGGACCCAGTCTAAAGTTCACCCAGACCTCAAAATTCACATTCTCCCTGTAACCCTTTGCTAAATAACAACACACAATGCAGCACAAAACAACAATCACAACTACAACCGCTTCCCAAACCTCTATGCTACCTCAATAGCGCACTAAAACTAACACATGTAGTACTGTGGAGTTTGCATTCGTCACACGTGAATTTGTCACATTGCACCTCATCGACTTATCTGCGGACGTGTCCCTAAAACACAATCAGTTTAGTGTGTAGGTCGCCTAGGCGCATCATTTACATAAAAAGAGGCGCACTAGAAAGTGCACTAGAGAGCGGTTTTGGACAGAGCCACAGTGCAGAGTGCTGGACGGTTGCTGAATAAGGCCCGATGCGGAGTTGAGGTAACTCTTATTCAGAGAGAAGACGTGGAGACGAGACGCCGCAATAAGACAGATATTTCGTTATTCTGAAGAAATCGACGTCGTGAGCGAGCCATGGACGTGTCCTTTGAGGTTTTGGGTGAAGCCGAGCGGCCGCGACACCGGCCATTTCTTATCGGGGTCAGTGGAGGAACCGCCAGTGGGAAGGTAACAACAACAACTGCCCGCTGAGGCGAAACAGTACAAACGTTTCCCACTAGCATGCATGCTAACAGCGTTTACAATGATTATTTAAAGCATAGAAATGACGACAGCTACATAGTAGCGTGCAGTCTTCAGTCCTGTTAGCATACAGTTGACTATCTAATGCTAGCATGTCATGTCATGTCAGGTCATGTCATGTTATGATGAAGACCAGACAGTCTTCGGTTACAGCTTTTCTCAGTTGAAGGATTTGGAGCGTTTCTCAGATCAGAAATGAAATTCTCAAAACTACTTGCTCAACCTCCACATCATAAAAACATTTCTCGTTGTTTTGAACAAAATGCTTTGGTACATTGATTTAATTGACTGTAAAATTGTCTGCTGTTTCCTACATGAGTAACTGTTTATGGCATGTTGATCAAAAAATACATTATACTGCTTCTCACCTGAATAGTTTTAACCCCCAAAACATCTAGACATCAGTTCATTGCAAAAGCCATTGAATGCAAAATGGTTAAACCAGCTGTCAGAATCTGTTAAGCTGATCTTCTTCACATTTCTGTCACACATTTATTTTGTAAATGTGTCTTGAATTGATGACTTGTTCAGATGAATCTGGAATGGCACTAGTCACGGGGTGTGTACAAAAAGGGATGTTGGCGAGCATACAGACAGAAATACAATTTATAAAACTGGATGATCAACTAGGAAAAGAACGAACACCAATACATTAAAGTAAAAGTGTGAGTCCTGTCCTGTCTCCTGCGATCAGTGTCCCACATTTACAGTAATATGTGTGCTGTTGAAATTCATAGATGCCATTCAGAAAAAATTCAGACTTGTGCATTTCCAATTATTAGTTTACATCAGGAAATGATGACAACATGACTAAACATTTGGAGGATCTGATCTTGTTTGTGAGCAATGACATGTTATTCTGATGGCAATGAGATGTTTATTGACACAGATACAGCTGTGCCCTGTTTATCGCGGTAGTTATGTGTCAAAACCGACTGCGGAAAAAACGATTTCCGCAATAAATAGACCCCTAAAATTTGTTTATTCATTGTTTAAGCCATAAATCATCCTCCCAGTCTTTAAACACACACAGAACACACTTTCAAGAATATAGCGAGATGAATTTTGTGTAAATTCGTAAGAACATCACATTTATAGTGAGTGCTGTAGTACAGTACTGTAGCGTAGCCTATGCATAGTTTCTCTGCTTGTTTATTGGTTGAAGTGCCTATGATGTCAAAAAAGGGGCTGGGTTAAAGATACACGTCACCGCATTCTTTATTTTCATTTTATTTTATTTATTTTCATACTTTTTTACTTTAGAGGATAATACAACCAATAAATAAACGGAAATCTACGGTTTCTTGTAATGCTACTCATTTCTGATGATTTTCAGCATCCGCGCACCTCGTTTTCGTAAACAACACGACGTGTTCTTTGTCTCGGGTACAAATATATGATACACGGTACAGTATTTTAGCTATACATTTACTTCATTTTACAATAAATAATTATATTTTTATTTATAAATGACCTTATTTCAACATAAAACCCCATAAAAACAATTCACTATAAGTTTAGATTTTTCGCGTTAAAAGTTATGTACCAAATCGAAAATCGCGATTTAGCGGGACTGAGTAATTCGAACCGCGATAAATCGAGGGACGACTGTACAAAATTATTTATTAAAGTAAATAATTATAATAATATAACCTTGAGAGGAACCAGACTCAAGAGGGAACCCATCCTCATCTGGGTTGCACCGAATGTCCATTTATTGCAGATAAACGATGTTGCGGGGTACAGTGATGGTGATCAGAAACAAACTGTAGTCCTGTCAGTATAAACCACTACATCACCGTCCTGTAACAGCACAGCCATCATGGTATAATCCTTATGTATAATCAGGATGCCTCTCGAAATGTTATTCGCAGTTTGAATGAAGTGATACTAATAATAATAGTGATAATGCTAATAAGAATGCTCTTGTCTTCGTCAGTCCACCGTGTGCGCTAAGATCATGGAGTTGCTGGGCCAGAACAAGGTGGACCATCACCAGAGGAAAGTGACCATCGTGAGCCAGGACAGTTTCTACCGAGTGCTCACTCCGGAGCAGAAAGCGAAAGCTCTCAAAGGCCAGTACAACTTCGACCATCCAGGTAAACAGATAAACACGTGTCAGAATCTCACAACGCAATTGGGAAAACCCTGTGACGCAGAATTTGACAGCAAGAGAGGTTCACATGCACAAGACTTCTATAGATAAGGGTAATATACCTGTTATTACACAAATAAAAGTGTAGTAATAAGGGTATAACTGGAAAGTATCACTTTTTTAGTACAAACAGCACCACCTAGTGGATTACCTGCAAAAGCCTGTACTTTTCTCCAAATCCTTAATTCATTCCTCAAAAGTAAGAACGAGGTGGTATCAAAAACAAACTGAAACATAAACAATAAAACCATTCAGGTGAGAACTAGTATAATATATGTTTATCTACATGACAAACAATTTGAAAAATATAGGAAACAAACCAAATGCATTCATTTATTGCTTTAATGATGTGCACAATTGACTACGTGATGGTGAAGGTTGAACAAGCAGTTTTGAGAATTTAATGATTGATCTGACCAATGCCAAAGCAACTGAAAAAAACTGCAGTAGGTTTTGCTTTGTGCCCAGTTCATCTAGGTGAACTTAAACCCCTTGACCTTCTCAATTTCGGTTGGTGTAATAAAAAAAAAAAAAAACATACAGAGAGAAGCAAAGAACTCTAATGAGACACACACACAAGTTTTAGTATATAGTACAGTTTTTTTAATAGCAAATTGAATACCTTTCTCTAAACTTTAGTTCTATCAATGAAAATGATAAGTCTGGAATGTTTATCGGTGTTCTGTCTCTCTTACTAGACGCGTTCGATACAGAGTTGATGTGGCAGACGTTGAAGGACATTGTGGAAGGGAAGGTTGTGGAGATTCCAACTTATGACTTTATCACACATTCCAGGTGAGTGAGCGCTAAGATAAAAACATGTAAAGTTTTGATGTTTAGGCTTATAAAAAAATCACACAACTTAATCATCATTCTCTCACAAACCTCTCATAATGAATTAGCTAGGATTCTAATATAGCAAGTTACAAATGTGGTCCATTATGTCCTGTTATTTTAGCTTGTGTTAGCCAGGTTTAACCAAATCGACAACCAAACAAACCAACATCTATCTGAATGGAGCACCGAAAATAACTACAAGCAGATTTATGGGCATTATAAATGTCAATAGGATCTGAGATTAAGGGAGTAGTTTATGATATTCAGAGCTATAAAAATTCTCGTTGTGTTGAATTGACATGTTTTGTGATTTTGAGGAGACTCAAGTTACAGGAGCAACTTGAGTATGTTCTTGAAAAAAATAGTCATTACTGGGCCAGAAACTCATTCCACCATTTCAGTAACGACGCAATCCACTATATCGTTAAAACCTTGCACTTTGCCACGAATTTCAACATCATTCAATATCAGTCTTATCTAGACTGGTGACCCTTGACCTTCCTCAGAACCGCCTTTAAAGAAATGATGGACGGTTTGTGAAATCATCGTTTTTTTTTAACCTGTCAACTATCTTTTAAATAGAAAAAACACTCTTGGACCAGGTGCAGAATGGCAAATAATATGCTTTTAATGATCATGACAACAAATCGTTGTCCATAAAATGAGCCAAGAATTCAACAAACAAACACTGGTTACTCTTCTTCCTACTATTTTCACATTTACTTTTGCTACCGTGAAATAGCTGGGGAAAACTAGAGAGGGTGAAATTCATTTCTATAGTTCTATAATTCTATAATTCATTATATAAAATGTATTTGTATGTTAATGTACTTTTTAAATGTATTATAATGATGTTTGTAAAACTCAAAGTAATATGTCAGGGTGTAAAGATTTTCAAACATATTCTGGGATGTATTTTTTTTCTTAACATTATTTGATTATCGGTCATTTGATGCAGTTTCTGAAACCAAGCTTGCACATGAAACCAGGGTTAATGGAGCAGGGAAAGATCTGCCTAGTAATTTGTTTTTAAGACAATTCAAAGCTTAATCATGTTGGACATGGTTACATTTTTAGGGTTGAATACGGATACAAAATGACTTCACATTGTGCCCATTTCTTTGTGTGTGTGTGTGTGCAGGTTACAGGAGAAGATTTGCGTGTATCCGGCCGATGTCGTTCTGTTTGAAGGAATTCTAGTGTTCTACACACAGGAAGTCAGAGACATGTTCCATATGAAACTGTTCGTGGATACAGACTCAGATGTACGTCTGTCACGCAGAGGTAGACACACACAAGTGCACTTAGATACCTGATGCAAGTCAGCATGTTATTTGCTTCTCTGTCTCATGTGTGTACGTTGTGTGCAGTTCTTAGAGACATGAGGAGAGGTCGTGACTTGGAACAGATCCTTACACAATACACCACGTTTGTTAAACCAGCCTTTGAGGAGTTCTGCTTACCAGTGAGAAAACACAAACACACACACACACTTTAAAAACAACTGCTTGTTCCTTGCAGCAAGTTCTGTTGTATGCACAATGTATCCATGCACACGAAACTGCTGATCTCCTTAGATTCACACAACAGTCTCTAGAGGTTATAGAGAATGGAGTCTTTTCACAATTGTGATGAACAGAAAAGCAATGAGGGCTATCGATTATTTTCGTAATCGAATATTCTACCGATTATTCTATTGATTAATCGGTTAAGAAGTACTTTTTTTTTCCCTTAATGAGCAATACTAAATATACAAGAGAAAATAACAGGTCTCAAAGTACCTGTCATCTGTCTCGTGTCGGTCTCCTCCAGAGCTGATTATTAGAGTTCTCTCCAGGGATCAGGGGCTCAGTTTGATACCATGCGATTCTATTGATTGTAGCCTATTTTTTTTTTTCACCGATCAGGCAGCGTCATCCCCTTTACACAATGAAAATAAAAGTCTAACTTGTTTATAATGTGGCGGAAATGGGCTTCCATAACCCGACCACAGCGCTCCAGAGTTTGTCAGTGCGTTTGTCACCCGTCAGTGCGTCAGTAATAATGGTCCGTGGGGAAACACAGTGCTCCGTGTGTAGTTAAATGGACTAAACGAAGCATTGAGGCAAATTATTTCTTACTTTTTTGTATT
Organism: Silurus glanis; assembly: GCA_014706435.1. NCBI lineage: Eukaryota > Metazoa > Chordata > Actinopteri > Siluriformes > Siluridae > Silurus > Silurus glanis. The sequence continues at coordinate 6,010 of JAAIIK010024995.1, forward strand.
CGAATTACTTGAGGACTTGTTTCAGCCCTAAAAGCAACCCAAACGCGTCACAAAATTGTCGCCCAGTCTTTTTTTCTTCGTTTTTCCAGTTTCATCCGTCCACAGAAGTTTAGATTCATGTTTTTGGCTGTAGGGCAGATGATTTTACAGGATTTAACAATTTTGAGATGCTTTTCCACTCCCCATGGTTGTAAGGTGCGGTTATTTACTTTACCATAGACTTCCTGTCAAACTACTGTGTCCATTTTCCTCAGACCTCTTTTATCATCAAGGTGTTACTACAGAAACAAATTATAAATTGAAAGTAAATAACGATTTAATTCATTGAAAATAAATTCATTTATTAATTAGCCATTGTCAGAAAAAAAATGTCTGAAATTGGTTTAAACGAATTTTATTCCAGTGTTCTATATAATATACTTTAACACACTTTATTCGCAGACCAAAAAATATGCAGATGTGATAATACCTCGTGGAGTAGACAACATGGGTAAGTGAAAAAGATCTGTATAAAGAAACCAGTTTATTAAAACACACCTTGACGTCCCACTTTTTTCTGTTGTCAGCATTTCATGTTTTTTATTTCCCATTCATATTTTCCTCTCCGATTTCAGTGGCGATAAATCTGATCGTGCAGCACATCCAAGACATCCTAAGCGGCGACATCTGCAAGTGGCAGAGAGGAACTGCTAACGGACACTCCCCCGAGCGGACCTTAAAAAGGGGTGTGGACGAAGCGAGGGAGAACCCCGACGGAGGAGGGTCCAATCCCATGAAACGCCCCCTGCTGGAGCCTAGTACACGGCCTCATTAGCACCCAGACACACAGGAGAACGCTCTTAAAACTTTCAAGGTAGAAAACATTTGCATGCTTCCAAATCCATCGGGATCCACGCACACAGTGTTCCGATTCAGTATGTAACTCAGTCATACTGTTAAACAGAAACAGTAGCCGTATTCATAATCAGTGAGTCATTCAACTATTCCCAAATGAAAGAGTAGGCTAAGCAGTAAATATGTTGTGTACGTATCAATGGTATGGCGACTTCCTTTTTTTTTTTGGAATGCTTTGGTACATACAATACCTTAGGGTTTCCTTCAGCCTTTTAATTTTGATGCTCTCCCCCATGACCCACCAGTACAGTGTCTACTCTCTGTGCTGTCCAGCAACGTGATTTTTCACTCGCAAATCAAACGACGAGAAGTTCTCTGCGATGGAACATGTAGTATGAGTGACTATGGACTGAGAGAAAATTGAATTCACGTCCTGTCATGTGATGGAGGAACGTATTCGGCATGATCAGCAAATACTACTTAGGTTTTGTATTTTATCATTTTATAAAATACACCGTTTCATCCAACAAGCAACTAGTCAGAGATTCATACACGAGGGTGGATCCGTAAAGCAAGGACAAGGAAAATCATTTATTCGGTTCAGTCTAATATACATCTCTATTAGGGACACAAATGAATACACCTAACACCTCCCCCAGCTATTTTTCACTCGGAATATAGATATTAATATGCATACACTTCTGTATAAAAATGAGAGTAGTTCACAAAATTCCAGGTACTTTATTATCTGCATATGCCTCATGTAAGACGTATTTGGAATCGCTATCCATATAACTGAGGGATGAGGTGTAGCTGAATGTGGGTACGAAACGTTTAAAGCAGAGCCATCCAACATTTTTCAGAGAAGGCCAAATCAAAACACTCAAGCATATACCCCCGTTTCCAAGGCCAAAAGTAAACGGACAAACTAGCACTCTGTTAATTAAGGTAACATTCTGAGTAATCGATTTCTAATCCACTTTAATCAGGGATTGTTTAAAGAACAGACAAAAAGGTTTCCATGCTTCGTTTCCAGATCTTTTAAATTCGCCCCTTCCTCACTCGCTCGGGTTACACTTGTCCGTTTCCTGTCCTTGACTGAATTTCATTTTACGGATGGATTCATTTGCAGGTCTGATCATGGAGAAGTACATTCTCGCATTTTAGCTGCATTAACACTGTCTGCTGTTGCAGGTTAAAGGAGAAATTGCAATGTGTTTGAGCAGAACATATATCGTAGGGTCCGATACCATCTGTCCTCAGGCTGCATTTGGACTTTGGACACCCGTGATTTACAATAACCGTCTGCTTTAGGTTCTTTTGGTAATTGACATCTCGTGCACTTTGTAAGTCAAAGTATGGGATATTTTTTTTTTTTGTAATTTAGTGAACCTTGTAGATGAAAATAAGTATAGCAATAGCTTCTCACTGAAGCGCCTAAAAACCATAAAAAACAATTTAAAATCTAAACTGGTAATTACAATTTAATGTAATGTAATTACACTTTATATTATTTTTAACCAATCACAATGTAGCAGATTGTGTATTGTTTTAACTTTCTAAAAATACTCTAAATGAAGACTCGACTGAATCACTGATTAATGATATTTCTGTTTTCATACAATGTGAATGCTTGAAAACATTTAATTCATAATACTTAAAAATTTTTTATGTCTGACTTCCAAGTATTTTATTTAATAAAAGCTTTGATTTAAAAAGAATGGTCATTTTGTGGTCAAATCGCCAAAAGTAAAACTGCAGTTAGGAGGTAAAGGGGTTCTGCTACACGATTGTCGTTATTCGGCGTAAAGGGATTGACTTGTGTGTTCACATTCACGTGTTTGAAGATCACATCATATTTAGAGGGGGGAAGGTGGTAGACTAGTCGTTAAGGCGTTGGACTTTGGATCCGGGGGTTGTGGGTTCGAGTCACATACCAGGCTGCCACTCTTGGGGCCTTGCTCATGGGGTTAAAGTACTCCGCCTGATGGACCCAAGAATGGTTCCAAGGAGGGTGTTGGGGTAGCAACCCGACCCTGTAACAAAACTGCTATGGAAAAGGCAAGTAAAAGTCAGAAACTGATGTACAGTGAAGAGGCCTAGGGTGCAGTCAGCATTCCAATTCATCCTAAAGGTGTTTAATAGGGTTGAGGTCAGATATGTATAGCTGGCCACTCAAGATCTTCCACTCCAACTGTGTGTAAAATCTAAAAACATTGCTTAAGCTTTCAAAAGTCTGTCTTTGAAGGGGAAAAAATATTGACATGGTGTCTCTTAAAATCTGCTTGGTTCGTTCACTTCCTCACACACACACAAACGTAAAAAGGTAGTTTTATTCAGGGGAGAGGAGAAAAGCACATTATGTGGTGAGCATAACCAAAGTAATTCCCATGAGTCAGTAAACATAAATGACACAATCAGACATGTGTGCAAGTGCATGCACACGTACACGAACGACTTTTTTTGTTAACACATCCCTTGCAAGCCTGCAAGTTCACATCCATACGTAACATTTACAGAGATCACAGCGTGTTCAGTCCTTGTGTTTTTGCTTTTTGTTTCTTTTTTTTAGTGCATAAAATTTGTTTAAAATAAAAAGAAACATCTTATTTATATATGAGGAGAATACGCACCTGTACATAATCATACGCTTTTTATCATATACAATATATAACACAGACGATGCTGGGGGTGGGGTGGGGGGGGGTGTCTGGGGGGACGAGAGTTTAAAAAAAAAACAAAAAACACTCAAAATATCACTATTAGTGTTGCCTGGCAACATGAGTCAGGAGAGGTGTCCGTGATGGAGCCGGAGTAAAAACTCCAGAAACATGGCAATAAGGGGCCCACACACACACACACACACTTTTATTCCTTTTCCATTATTCTGCCCTGCTTTGTACCAAACAGGGAATGTGAGCCCCTTTAGTGTTCATCGCTGATGTGACACAGTGACAGAACAAGCAAAAGCTCCATATTTCTCTCTCTCTCTCTCACACACACACACACACACACACACACACACACACACACACACACACATTCAAACATACAAGTAAAGTCCTCCAGTGTGTGCGTGTGTGTATGCATATATTAGTATATTACTTAGTATATCTCTGGGGAAATATTGCCTTTGCTCCACTCTGTTCAATTAAGTCTTACATGTGGCACGGAAAACTCCAGGGTTTCCACTCACTCTCTGGAAAAGTTTCTAGAGGCGTTAACTCTGGCTTTCGAAACGTCCTCTAGGTTTTCTCGTCACGCTCAGTCCGGCGGCGTGTGATGTTGCGCGGTTTGATCTTGAGTGAAAGCTCCCATAATGCCTCCTCGGCCAGGTGGTCGCTGAAGTCGTTAAAGAACGCCACGATGTCATCGTTCCTCTTCAGCTCGTAGTGTCTGTGCACGGAAAAAACAACAACAAAGAATTGATAAACACATTATTCTCTAATCCAGTGAGTATTTAATTTGTCAGTGTTGTCAAGTCAACATTAGCATGAATAATAAAAGCAGGTGGGAAATAGGTGAAGATGAGCCAGCACATTAACAGATTTTCTTTTATGTCAACTTTTTCATTAAAACTGAAAGAAATATACAATGTTTCCTGAAAATGGAACTTTAGAAATGTCCCCTAGCTACAAAGAGTCATCCCTGGGAGCATCTCCATCATCCATAATATCATAATGAGGTCTCCTTTGATAACTATTTACCAACTGCAGCTGGTACTAGAGGTCAATCGATTCATTGGTTTTGCCTTTTTTTTTTAACCGGCACCAATATTTGATTACTGAAGCTATCGGCTAGCTGCAAAAATCCATACCGATTTAGTTTTTCCGGGTAGCGTCCATTGCTGGACCGGCTGAGAAGTTCTGCCGTCTTTACGAGAGCGGCCTCTAGAGGCAAATCACTGACCCTATCATAAATAGATTTATTTAAAGATTAGTTTGATCAAGTGTTTAATAGTTACCAGCAAGTACGATCCAACGTAGCCATCGGTAAAATCCACTATCGGACGACATTTAAATCTATGCTTTAAAACTAATTAAACATGTATCAGGTATAGAATAGAGAGCGATGCATCAAGATGCCCTGATAATTGTTTTATAATTGGATCCCAACACCCTTAATTTAAATCACAAACAATTATTGGGTGCCTAAAGATTCCCAATCCCACTCATTAATAACTAACGTGTAAGTTTTAAGTGAATTTAAGCGGCTGAAGTGCAACTTAGCCATGTTTGTTTTCTTTCATTAGTATTGTAGTGGAGTGAACGCTCTGTACATTTAGTGCGCAATTCCCACTAAGCGAAAGAGGGGTGACACGAGGCCACTCACACTTGTTGGAAGCGCCTCATGCTGTCCAGGATGTTGAACTGCTGCCAGCGCTTGGAGAAGTTCACTTTCCCATCAATTAGGTCCGGATTTCCCAAATGCACGAAGGTCAGGTCCTGCAGGATCAACCCGCTGAGCAAAAGAGAGAAAGACCGAGCCGTGTGCTTATTTCTCTGCTAAAAGTCCGACTGCTATACAAACAACAAATCCTGCAGAAATGTTTTCTCAAATCACAGATTTATAATACAGAAACGTGGATGGAAGGCACACACTGTTATACACCAGCGCTATATTGCTGATGCCATTAAACAATAATAAAAGGCACTAGTTCCACTTCTCATTTTGCCAGCAGCACCAGAGTCTACAGCACAGTGTAATAATAATACATACATCTGGCTGGCAATCATCCAGTTGTGACTCCTACTACGGTTGTAATACACACATACACACACACTCACAGGTAAGGTATGCACGGAGGCTCCACATCAGCCAATGCCGCTCTATAAGCTCGAAAAGAGGAAGAACTGTCAATCAAGGTGCAGTATTCCTCTAATCCCTGAGAGAGAGAGAAATAGAGAGAATTATGTTCACTAATTTATTGTAATGTGATTTAAATACAGACCAAATCATCAGTCTACAAAACAAAATGTATAACATGACCCTGTCACATGCCCACCATCAGCCCTGCTGCTTCTTTCAGCTAAAAACATTAATAGTGCAGGTATTTAAAATGAAAGTGCTGCTTTTATAATTAGAAGTTGTTTCAACTGACCTCAGACGTCTGCTTCTGCCACTCAAGCCTCCTGATTGGTGCAGAATCCAGTGCTGAGAGGATGGCCAAGTACGAGTTAAAGTTGTTCAATTTCCTCAAGTGCTGAAAACAAGGAAGCAGATATTCATTTATAAAGTACTAGACAGAATATAAGTCATGTACATACACTATATGGACAAAAGTATTCGGACACCTGATCTTTCTTGCCATATGTGGTTCTTCTCCAAACTGTTACCATAAAAGCTGGAGACACAATTGCATGAGACGTCTTTGGGGTAATATTATTGCGTTCACTTGAACTTGGAAACCCAAACCTGTTCCAGCATAGCAATTGGCCCTGTGTACAAAGCGAGCTCCATGAAGATATGATCTCTGATCTCAACCCTACTGAACAGCTTAGGGATGAATTGGAACTTTACGAACACCCTTGTGGCTGATGAACAATATGTCCACAAGCACACGCTAAAATCTAGTGGAACATCTACCCAGAAGAGTGGAGGGAGTTATAAAACAAATTGGAACTGAATGTGGAATGCGATGCTCAAAAAGCACATACCGTACTTATGACCAGGTGTCTGCAAACTCTTTGCAATACAGTTTATTCTATCTATCTATCTATCTATCTATCTATCTATCTATCTATCTATCTATCTATCTATCTATCTATCTATTCTCATCTGAAAAGTCCAATTAGAGAGTGATAAAGTGTGTATATGTGAATAAAGGCAGCATGAAATACAGGCTTTTGTGCTTTAAACGATTGTGAGAACAACATTTTTCGTTACCTTCATGACTTTGATGAATTTGAGCAGCAGTTTCTCTCTGTCCTGAGCTTTTTCCTGCTGGATGATTATTGAGCGCACCCTGTTGGACAGATGAAGACACAAGAGGAGTCAGATATGAGTAAAAAAAATGAACACTGATCTAATGAGAGGCATTCGAACAATTAAACCTCTTATTAAACCTACAGTATATAAGTTGTGTATAAGAGTGAGGCTGGTGAGGGAACAACAATTTAGATCTAAAAATGTAACTGAAAAGCACTTGTTGCATGGATGTTCCACAGCATCAATTGTAACTATACACAAATAGAAAGTATAACGTGGACTTTTAAATACATACAAAATTTAAATCCTTGCAAAACTGTGGTTCTGTGGTATAAGAATAATAAACCATTTTGAGACATAGTGTTGAGGCATGCTGTAATCCACAGGATGATTGTAAGCTGCATCACACCACCATATAATTACGTGTCTTGACGTGTTATATTCTTTTAGCATTTTAATTAATTGTTGCATTATTCATTTAGCGATTAACGTCTTGCACTCTTCACATCTCAGTTTAACGATGGCTAATATAAATAACCCAAGTTGTTTTCACATTAAAGGAACCACTGGTACCTTGCTGGAGGAAAAGCACTATAACAGTCCTGATTGCATGTTACAGGGTTTCTGTAGGATTCACCAATTCCATTTTAAGTCTATTTAAGACCTTTTTTAAAAACATTAAGAATGTGTGTTCACAATGAGGTTGCGATATAGGTCTTATATTTCAAATACGTTGTTAGCAACTGGCCTCAATCGAGCCCTAAATAAATTCTTTTAAGCCAAAATCCAGTTTACATCTGTGGTACAGTCCAAGAGAGATTCATGCAAATAACAGAAAGCTGACTGGCTGTTACATGTTGGTCTCATTTGTAGTCATAATGCAGTGAATTATATTTAAAACACCAAGTAAACAACAGAAATTTTTTTTTAAAGTGCTGCAGGAGCATTTCAATGAGCATTAAAGGAAGCGCTATGTCGACATCAGAACATTATGACCTATTTTAAATGATTTAAGACCTAGAACAGCAAATTTAAGACTTTTTAAGGCCTAAAAGTATGGATTTTGAAATGTAGATTTTTTAAGACCCTGTGGAAACCCTGATGTTAACCTATATTGAATACAGTGCAGTGTCAGTGCGTGGTGGTAATGTACCAGTAGCTCATGTTGTTAAAGTGCTCTGTAAACTGGGTCAGATTGGGACTCTTTTCCTCATTCTGCTCCTTCGCCCACAAAAGAACCTCTGGAATCTAGAGAAAAGAAGAGAGAGGAAGTAAGGCAAGTTAACAAGCTAAACTAAATGTAAGAGCGTCAAAAGAGACTAGTCAGCCTTGATTATTGTATTCTCTAAGAACACACTGACACACACAGACAGTTTTAGTGCATGTACCTCAATCTTGTAGAAGAGCTCTGCATCCAGAAGTGTAAGCTGATCAGCAATCTCATGGCTGCGAAAGTCATGCAGTGTGCCTGGCCTGAAGAGAGTGACCATTTTAGACAAGCATTCCCATATGTAAAAACAATATGCCTGTAAGAGACCTTTGGTTCACATCATGCTATTGATTCAGATAAGAATGACGTGGTGACAGACGACATGCACAAAATGTTTACCAAAATGAAGCAGAAACTAAGAAAGGAAAAAGAAAAAAATCTATATCAGCAGAAAACAACAAGCCTTGGCTGCTGATGTTAAGAGTGTGTGGGATTGGCTCTATCAGGTAAACTTCTACATAAAATTATCTAATACATGAAATAGTTCTGAAATATACCAAACATTCCTAAACCTGCACAGAAACACTTTGGAATGAAAACCCGTGCAGAGATTCACTCTGATGTATGTGTATCTGCGTGCGTATACCTGGCCGAGACCCCTCGTGCTGCTAACGGCTGAAGGATGTGTGTGTGCTGTAGCTGCCTCTTCTGTTCCACTTTATCCAGAATGTTTTTGCGAAGGACGCGCGCCAGACTCAGCTCGCCGTTACATACCAGCCGGAACACGAGATCCATCAGCTGCCTGAGGATGTCCTCTGTCAGCTCCACCACACTAAAACAAACACACATCAGCTTAGACCATGGCTATTTAACCCACTGTGTATTATCATGCCTAACATATTGCTATATGGTTAAAAAATGTTGCTTAAAAGAAAAACAATGATTGGTAAAAAAAAAATCCATTGTCTCATTGGCCTGTTGCGTCGTGCAGTAATAAAAGCTCACCAGAGTTCGTCCACCACCCGCACCAGCACGAAGAATGTGTTCTTACTGACACGCTTCTTAAATGTGTCTGGACTATGGCAGAAATGAGTGTATGTGCAGTGGAGTTAAAGGGCAAAAAAACACTCAAAACTCTGAGACATATAAAAAAAAAAACACACACACACACACACACAAACAACTTTTCTTGTCAGATGCTCACGCATGCACACAGAGTAAAGGATATCTGTAATGCAGTTTTTTGATGAGGTCTTCAGGAGTGATGAAGGTTCTGTATGTAGTTAGAAACGCTTCACAGTATAACACTAGATCTGAAAAAACGGTGACACACAATCATTTAGAATCCTGACAACATGCTAGAGTCAAATGAACAATATATTGTAGGGGTATCCATAGAAAACTTGTTAAATAAACCTAAATAATTATACATACAACATATATATAGTATATACAGTATAAATACAGTATATTTCTTTTATCGTATCCAGTGTTTGCTGGCTTTGTGCTTTATATGTGGGGTCGCCAACCACTGGGCTGTACACCGATACAGGCCGTGGGTTATTTGTTATGTTACGCACTTGTTTCAGTATATGTCTTTTTCTATGCATCAATAAATTAAGCTCGCACTAATTCTGCATTACGGATACATTACATGTGTGCAGTTCAATTAATAATAATATGAACGTCTCCCTGGTCCGAGGAAAAATTAGTCTTGCGTGAAACTGGTCCGTGATGCAAAATAGGGGATCGCTGCTTTCGATCACGTATAGAATATACTGTGCTACAGCCCACGGTGCCTAAAAATGCACTGCTTTTTTAATCTTTTTTTTTACATTAAACTGTGAACAAAACATCATTCACATGCTCAATTTTTCCCAAAACTGTTAAAAAAGCATTAAACGTGCTTTATTGAGTCTACGCCATCAGAGCGGCAGACGGATCTAAAACTGGCTAATTTTGTGCTAGGTATTACACTTCTAATATTAGCAATCATAAACAACAATAAAAAGAATATTGAGTGTGTGTGTGTGTGTGTGTGTGTGTGTGTGTGTGTGTGTGTGTGTG
>JAAIIK010025011.1:0-38434 GCA_014706435.1 Silurus glanis
TGTGTGTGTGTGTGTGTGTGTGTGTGTGTGTGTGTGTGTGTGTGTGTCAAATCAAATCAAATTTTATTTGTCACATACACATACATACAGAGTACGACATGCAGTGAAATGCTTTTTACGACTGTCCACAATGAGGGAATAGAATGGGGAGAAAAATAAACAAGGAAAAAGAAGGCAGATAAATAAAGAGAATAAACTATTTAAGATATAAAATATATATAGATATATATGAGGAAAAAAGTGTATATACAGGGTATGCTTATGACAGTAAACAGTAATCACATAAGGTGGTTGATGTGATTGTCCTCAAAGTGACCGTGTGCGGTGTGGTGTGGTATAAAGTGACCGTGTGCAGTGTGGTGTGGTATAAAGTGACCGTGTGCGGTGTGGTGTGGTATAAAGTGACCGTGTGCGGTGTGGTGTGCAAGTCCACAGTTAAATTGACAGTCCAGAGATTGAAGTGTCGTAGTGTGAAAAGAAAAATATTTGCAGAAAAGTGTGGCGATGGAGAGAGTGGACCAGCTTTTAGATCCTGGGTGTTTCTTGGTTTAAACTCCGAATGGCCTGCAGGAAGAAGCTCCTCCTCATTCTCTCTGTGTTCGCTTTCAGGGAGCGGAAGCGTTTCAACAAAGAAAAGAGTCCATTGTTGGGATGGCTGAGGTCCTTCACAATCTTCCTGGCTCTGGTCCGGCACTGTATTTCAGTGAACACCGGTGCTAGCTGGTCAGCGCAGGCTTTCAGAACTCGACCTGTGATGCCATCTGGTCCTGCTGCCTTCCTGGTATTCACTCTCTTGAATGCCCTCCTCACATCATGCTCTGAGATGGTGAACGTGTTTACCTCTCCGGCTCTCTCAGCGTGCATGCTGTTTGTGCTGCTAGCGCCGCTAGCGTGGTTAGCTGCAGCCTCGAAACAAGCGTAAAAGATGTTTAGCTCGTCTGCCAGAGAATCGTCCGCATTCACCATTCTAGAAGATGGTGTTCTGTAGTCGGTGATTGTTCTTAGTCCCTGCCACAGGCTCCTAGAGCCACCATGTTGGAATTGTGACTCTAGTTTCCTTCCGTAGCTCCGCTTTGCATCCTTCACCACTCTGCGAACACTGTAAGACGCATCCTTGTATTCATCCATGTCCCCAGTGGCGAGCCCCGTGTTGTAGGCAGTGGAGTGGGATCTCGGAGCGTCGCGGATGGTTTTATCCACCCACGGCTTCTGGTTGGGAAACGTTCGGATGGTGTTTTTTTGCACCGTATCATCCGCTAGTTTCCCGATGAATCCAACAACCGCTCAAAATCACATTATCAACTTGCGCTGTTAATTTCATGAACAGCAGCTATGCGAATTCCTCTCCACTGCTTCTCTTTCTCTACCTATCCCGAGGCATCCTGAGGTTGCTCCAGCTCCAGTCACGTCCCACCTCATGAAGATTGTGGACCTGTAAAGAAGTAGATGCCCAATTGATGATCCAGTGTATTGTCTGTGAGCTATCAGCACATCATCCCCCCCCCGCCGATTCCCTCCAGTCAACACTCCAACCAATACACACTGCCCCTCACAGAAGCCCAGGTGAGAATGGAGCTCAGGAAGATCAAAGTGAGGAAGGCTGCAGGCCCAGACGGCATTAGCTCCAGGCTACTTAAGACCTGTGCAGACCAGCTGTGCGGCATATTGCTGTACATGTTTGACCTGAGCCTGAAGCTGGGAAAGGTGCCACAGATATGGAAAACATCCTGCATGGTGCCTGTTCCGAAGACGTCGCGCCCAAAAGACTTCGGAGACTATCGACCAGTAGCACTGACCTCGCATCTGATGAAAACATTGGAGAGGCTGGTGCTCACTCATCTCCGACCTCTGGTGAGCCCATCAACGGATCCACTTCAGTTTGCCTACCAACCTGGCATTGGAGTGGAAGACGCAATCATCTTCCTCCTAAATCGGGCTATTTCACACCTGGAAAAAGCTGGGAGCACTGTGAGAGTCATGTTTTTTGACTTCTCTAGTGCTTTTAACACCATCCAACCTGTGCTCCTGAGTGATAAGATGGTGTACATGGGAGTGGACCATCATCTGTCTGCCTGGATACTGGACTACCTCACAGACCGACCACAGTATGTGAGGACTCGTGACTGTGAGTCTGACATGATTGTCTGCAACACTGGAGCCCCGCAGGGAACGGTTCTAGCCCCGTTTCTCTTCACCGTCTACACTGCAGACTTCATGTTCAGCTCAGCAACCTGTCACCTACAGAAGTTCTCTGATGACTCTGCCATCGTCGGTTTGATCACGGATTATGATGACAGGGAGTACAGAGGACTTGTTCAGAACTTTGTGGACTGGTGCCAACGGAGCTGCCTCCAGATAAATGCGGGGAAAACCAAAGAACTGGTGGTGGATTTCCGTAGGCACAAACAAACTTTATCACCAGTGAACATTCAGGGAAAGGACATTGTGAGAGTAGACTCTTACAAATACCTGGGTGTGCACCTAAACAACAAACCGGACTGGACAAACAACACTGAGGCAATTTACAAGAAAGGGCAGAGCAGACTCTTTCTGCTGAGGAGATTACGGTCTTTTGGAGTGCAAGGAGAGCTACTGAAGACCTTTTTTCACTCTGTAGTGGCCTCAGCCATATTCTATGGAGTGGTCTGCTGGGGCAGCAGCATCTCTACTGCAGACAGGAAGAGACTAGACAAGCTGATCAGGAAGGCCAGCTCAGTCCTGGGGATTCCCCTGCACACTGTACAGGAGGTGGGAGAAAGGAGGATGGTAGCAAAACTATCATCATTGCTGCCGAACGCCTCACACCCCCTGTATGTAACCATTACATCACTGAGCAGCTCCTTCAGTGACAGACTGATACATCCTAAGTGTCTGAAGGAGCGTTACAGAAGGTCTTTTCTCCCTGCTGCTGTTAGACTTTACAACCAAAGCTGTTCCCAGTAAACCAGTCACCAAAATACACTGTTATTAATTTTTAGCTGTGCAACAAACATTACCTGTGTGCAATATTACATGCAACGTGCAATATTATGTGCAATAGTACCCACAATTACGTACAATACCACTTTAAAATATTACCCCGAAATGCGTATTTTATTTATTTTAGTTCTCCCCCACCTATTTGTATTTATACATTGTACTGTGTATATACTGTTATTATAGTATGTGTATATTCTTTTTTATTTATTTGCATTTATTTTTATTTCTTTGTTTATTATTATTAATGTTATTATTATTATTATTTGTTTTTATTTCTTTGCTTTTATTTCTTTGTATATTCTTTTTTTTTATATATTTGCATTAATTTTTATTTCTTAATTTTTGCTGCTGTAACACAGAAATTTCCCCACTGTGGGACGAATAAAGGTTTATCTTATCTTATCTTATCTTATCTTAATGGGTTAAATGTTCGGCAGGACATTACAGGGTTGGATTGGAAATTGCATTAAATGTTAGATTGGATGTTAGATTGGGTATTACATTGAACATTAGATTTGGATGTTAGATTGGACATTAGGATGGACATTAGATTGGATGTTAGACATTAGAACCCAGCCATTAGGGTTGCACAAACCAGTGCACTCTTAGTGCTGGTCCCAAACCCATATAAATGGGGAGGGTTGTGTTATGAATACCACAGGTATTGTTAGCCAACAAATGAAATTGGGCTACTGTTGGCCAAAGGAGGAGAAGGAGAGGAGGAAGACATCTACAGAGACAGCAGGGAAAGGAGAAGTGTAGGAGAGTGGAGGTTCGGGTTGGTACTTTAAATGTTGGTACTATGTCTAGTAAAGGGAGAGAGGGAGCTGATATGATGGAGAGAAGAAAGGTAGATATGTTGTGTGTTCAGGAGACCAAGTGGAAAGGGAGTAAGGCCAGGAACATTGGAGGTAGGTTTAAACTGTTCTATCATGGTGTGGATGGAAAGAGAAATGGTGTAGGGGTGATTCTGAAAGAAGAGTAAAGTAAGAGTGTAGTGGAGGTGAAGAGAGTTTCTGATAGGGTGATGAACGTGAAGCTGGAAGTTGAAGGGATGATGATAAATGTCATCAGTGCCTAGGCTCCACAAGTCGGCTGTGAGATGGAGGAGAAGGAAAGATTCTGGAGTGAATTAGATGAAGTGGTAGATGGTGTACCTAGGAAAGAACGATTGGTGATTGGGGCAGACTTTAATGGGCATGTTGGTGAAGGGAACAGAGGTGATGAGGAGGTGATGGGTAGGTATGGCCTTAAGGAGAGGAATGTGGAAGGGCAGATGGTGGTAGATTTTGCTAAAAGGATGGAAATGGCAGTGGTGAACACGTATTTTAAGAAGAAGGAGGATCATAGGGTGACGTATAAGAGTGGAGGAAGGTGCACACAGGTGGACTATGTTCTATGCAGGAGATGCAACCTGAAGGAGATTGGAGACTGCAAGGTGTTGGCAGGGGACAGTGTAGCTAGACAGCATCGGATGGTGGTCTGTAGGATGGTTTTGGAGGCGAAGAAGAAGAGAAGGAGAGTGAGGACTGAAAGAAGAATAAGATGGTGGAAACTGAAGGAGGAAGAATGTAGTGTGAGGTTCAGGGAAGAGGTCAGACAGGGGCTCGGTGGTGGTGAAGAGGTATTGGGTGATTGGGAAACTACTGCAGGAGTGATGAGGGATGCATCTAGAAAAGTACTTGGTGTGACATCTGGAAATAGAAAGGAAGACAAGGAGACGTGGTGGTGGAATGAGGAAGTGCAGGGGAGCATAAGGAGAAAGAGGTTGGCAAAACAGAAGTGGGATAGACAGAGTGATGAGAAAAGTAGGCAGGAGTACAAGGAGATGCGGCAGCAGGTAAAGAGGGATGTGGCGAAAGCCAAGGAAAAGACATATGAGGAGCTGTATGAGAGGTTGAACACTAAGGAAGGAGAAAAGGATTTGTACCGATTGGCCAGGCGGAGGGACCGAGCTGGGAAGGATGTGCTGCAAGTTAGAGCAATAAAGGATGGAGAGGGAAATGTGTTGACTAGTGAGGAGAGTGTGTTGAGAAGATGGAGGGAGTATTTTGAGCAGCTGATGAATGAGGAAAATAAGAGAGAGAGAGAAGGTTGGATGATGTGGAGTTAGTAAAGCAGGATGTAGGTAGGATTAGTAAGGAGGAAGTGAGAGCAGCGATTAAGAGGATGAAGAGTGGAAAGTCGGTTGGACCAGATGACATACCTGTAGAAGCATGGAGATGTTTAGGAGAGATGGCACTGGAGTTTTCAACCAGATTGTTTAACAAGATTCTGGAAGGTGGGAGGATGCCTGAGGAATGGAGAAGGAGTGTGCTGGTACCGATCTTTAAGCATAAGGGAGATGTGCATACCTGCACTAACTACAGGGGAATTAAGTTGATCAGTCACACCATGAAGTTATGGGAAAGAGTAGTGGAAGCCAGGCTGAGAGAAGAGGTGACCATCTGTGAGCAACAGTATGGTTTCATGCCGAGGAAGAGCACCACAGATGCCTTATTTGCTTTGAGGATGTTGATGGAGAAGTATAGAGAAGGACAGAAGGAATTGCATTGTGTATTTGTGGATTTAGAGAAAGCGTACGACAAGGTGCCGAGAGAGGAGCTGTGGTACTGTATGAGGAAGTCAGGTGTGTCAGAGAAGTATGTGAGGGTGGTGCAGGACATGTATGAGGACAGTGTGACAGCAGTGAAGTGTGCAGTAGGAACGACAGACTGGTTCAGGGTGAGGGTTGGACTACATCAAGGATCGGCCCTGCGCCCTTTCCTGTTTGCAGTGGTGATGGACAGGTTGACAGATGAGGTCAGACAGGAGTCTCCCTGGACTATGATGTTTGCGGATGATATTGTGATTTGTGGTGAGAGTAGGGAGCAGGTTGAGAAGAGCCTGGAGAGGTGGAGATATGCGCTGGAGAGAAGGGGAATGAAAGTCAGTAGGAGTAAGACAGAGTACATGTGTGTGAATGAGAGGGAGGGCAGTGGAGTGGTGCGGTTGCAGGGAGAAGAGGTGGAGAAGGTGGAGGAGTTCAGGTACCTGGGGTCAACAGTGCAAAGTAATGGAGAGTGTGTTAGAGAAGTGAAGAAAAGAGTGCAGGCAGGGTGGAGTGGGTGGAGAAGAGTGACAGGAGTGATTTGTGATAGAAGAGTATCTGCAAGAATGAAAGGGAAAGTTTATTGGACTGTGGTGAGACCTGCGATGTTGTATGGATTAGAGACAGTGGCATTGAGTAGAAGACAGGAGGTGGAGCTGGAGGTAGCAGAGCTGAAGATTTTAAGGTTTTCGTTGTGAGTGACGAGGATGGACAAGTTTAGAAATGAGTTTATTAGAGGGACAGCGCATGTAGGATGTTTTGGTGACAAGCTGAGGGAGGTGAGATTGAGATGGTTTGGACATGTGCAGAGGAGGGACATGAATTATATTGGTAGAAGAATGCTGAGGATGGAGCCACCAGGTAGGAGGAAAAGAGGAAGGCCAAGGAGGAGGTTTATGGATGTAGTGAGGGAAGACATGCAGGTAGCTGGTGTGAAAGAGGCAGATGTAGAGGACAGGGTGGTATGGAGACGGATGATCCGCTGTGGCGACCCCTAATGGGAGAAGCCGAAAGAAGAAGAAGATGGGTTTAGTGAGAAACTGAGATAAATCGGGCAGGTTATTTATGAATCTGTCCTTAGTGGTCAGAACAATAGTCCTACCAGGTCGATAACATGGTGAAACACTGCTAATCTGCTCTACCGGTAGTGTGTACAGTATGAGATAATGGTCTGTGATGTCATCACTCTGAGGTAAAATATCTATATCAGTGACGTCTGCTCCGTGGGATATTATTAAGTCTAGTGTGTGGTTAAAACGATGAGTTGGTCTGGTGACGTTTTGTTTAACCCCAAAAGAGTTTAATAAGTCAACAAATGATAATCCTAGAGCATTGTTTACATCATCTACATGAATATTAAAATCT
This sequence comes from Silurus glanis, assembly GCA_014706435.1. NCBI lineage: Eukaryota > Metazoa > Chordata > Actinopteri > Siluriformes > Siluridae > Silurus > Silurus glanis. The sequence goes on from JAAIIK010025011.1 coordinate 6,935, forward strand.
CCTACAAGCAGCACTTCATCAAAATTGATCAAGAGGTCTGATAGAAAACAAGCAAACTCTTGAAGAAAATCAGCGTAGGGCCCTGGGGGTCTGTACACGGTGACCAAAGCGAGTTTTCTATGCATGTCTGAAAGTACAATTTTAAGAACGAGCACTTCAAATGATTTAAAACTGAATCCTAATCTCTGACTAACATTAAGAGAGGCACTATAAATGGTCCCTACACCACCCCCACGACCAGTCTGACGGGGCTCATGCTTATAATCATATCCTGACGGTGTCGACTTGTTCAGACCCATATAATCATCTGGTTTAATCCAGGTCTCAGTGAGACAGAGTGCATCGAGATTATTATCTGTGATCATCTCATTTACAATCAGTGCTTTGGGTGCAAGTGATCTAATATTTAAAAGACCAAACTTTAGAACTTTTTTGTGTTTGCTTATCTGGCATTTTTCAGTTTTAACTGAAATAAGATTATTTCTGGATCTTGTGTATTTAATTCTTGGTTTTACTACATGAGGGATAGATACGGTTTCTATAAGCTGAGCTGTGTGCTCACTTGTAACTACTTGGTCTGTTGTATACGTGTTCTCATAGTTGCAAATTGCCTGGTGTCTTACCAGTCAGATTGTGTGAAGTATCCTAGAGATGTTATCTGATAGGACTGCTGCTCCAACTCTGCTGGGTTTCAGGCCATCAGGGCAGAAGAACCTAGGACGCTCCCAGAAACAGTTCCACTTATTAACAAAGAGAAGTTTGTGCTCTCGACACCATGACTGTAACCATTCATTTAGTGCTAAAAGTCTACTAAACTTCTCAATCCCTCGCTGGTAAGTGGGAAGAGGTCCTGACCCTATGATCCTCATGTCCCTGTGTACCACCGCCGAATACTCCAGGAATTTAGAAACAACCCCAACAACACAATAAACGATGATCTGCGGCAGAAGCTACGCGACCTCGGCATGCTTCGAGAACCAGGCCTCCAGACCTCAGCGTCATCTGTGGCGGACGGATGGAGGATTCAAAAGTGCTGCACTACGCGGTCTGTGTGTTTACATCAACTAGGAATGGTGTAAGAACTCTGTCCTCGTTTCCACCAACTGCTCATCGCTGTTGGAGTTTATGGTTGTGAGATGCAGACATTTTTATTTACCACAGGAATTCACCACCGCTTTTGTGCTCGGAGTGTACATACCACCTAGTGCTAATGCTAAGGAAGCGCTCAGCGTACTCTACAGGACCATTAGCGAACTACAAAACACACACCCTGACGGATTGATTATTGTCGCCGGATATTTCAATCATGCAAATCTCAGGACTGTGCTCCCTAAATTTCACCAGAATGTGGATTTTGCAACCAGAGGAGAAAAATGCTGGTTTGTTGTTTACACAAACATCCGGGGCGCTTACCGGGCGAAGCCCCGCCCCCACCTCGGGTACCCAGACCACATCTCTGTTATGCTGATCCCAGCATACAGACCACTCAGCAGGCATTCAAAATCAGTTCGAAAGCAGGTGGGAACCTGGCCAGCAGGATCAATGTCTGCTCTCTAGGACTGCTTTGAATGCACTGATTGGGACATGTTCAGGGAAGCTGCAACCAACGGCGATTTCATCAATTTGGAGGAGTACACATCAACAGTGACCAGCTACATCGGCAAATGCATTGATGACGTGACCATCTCCAAAACCATCACTACACGCTCCAACCAGAAGCCGTGGATGACCATCAAAGTGTGTGTGCTGCTAAAATCAAGAGACACCGCCTTCAGAGCAGGGGACAAGACGGCCTTAAAGACAGCGAGGGCCAAACTGTCCCGTGTCATCAGAGAGGCAAAGCGTGCACACACCAAGAGAATTCACGGCCACTTCCAGGACAGCGGAGACACCCGGGCGCATGTGGCAGGGCATTCAGGAGATCACGAACTACAAGACGACATCACCTGCTTGTAACCATGACGCCTCCCTCCCAGATGCACTGAACGACTTCTATGCCCTTTTTGAGGTGCAGAACAAAATGGTGGTGAGGAAGACCATACCTCCTCCCACTGACCAGGTGCTCTGTCTAACCACAGCTGAAGTGAGGAAAACTCAATGCAGAGTTAACCCATGGGAGTCTGCTGGACCAGACAACATTCCTGGCAGAGTGCTCAGGGAATGTGCACAACAGCTAGCGGATGTCTTCACCGACATCTTCAACATCTCCCTGACTTACGATTGTGTAGCAATGCACAGCTCGAATCATATAATCAAGTTCGCCGATGACACGACCGTGGTGGGTCTCATCAGCAAGAATGATGAGTCAGCATACAGAGAGGAGGTACAATGGTTAACATCCTGGTGTGGAGCCAACAACCTGTCTCTGAACATGGACAAAATTAAAGATATGGTTGTTGACTTCAGGAGAACACAGAGTGACCATTCTGCACTGATCATCGATGGATCCTCCATGGAGATTGTCAAAAGCACAAAATTCCTTGGTGTTCACTTGGCGGATAACCTCACCTGGTCACTCAACACCAGCTCCATCACCAAAAAAGCCCAGCAGCGTCTCTACTTCCTGAGAAGGCTGAGGAAAGCTCATCTCCCTCCCCCCATCCTGACCACGTTCTACAGAGGGACCATTGAGAGCATCCTGAGCAGCTGCATCACAGCCTGGTTTGGGAACTGCACCGTCTCGGATCGCAAGACCCTACAGAGGATAGTGAGGACAGCTGAGAAGATCACCGGAGTCTCTCTCCACTCTATCATGGACATTTACACCACACACTGCATCCGCAAAGCCAACAGCATTGTGGACGACCTCACACACACACCTCACACACACGCCTCACACACACTCTTCACCCTCCTGCCATCACGGAAGCGGTTCCGAAGCATTCAGGCCTCCACATCCAGACTGTGTAACAGCTTCTTTCCTCAAGACATCAGGCTCCTCAACACACAACTGAACTGAACTCACACACACACACACACACACACACACACACACACACACACACACAACTGTGTGACTGATCTGTACAAACTGGACTCAACACACACTCGTACTCACTTCGTGTGACTGATTTGTAAAAACCGGACTGAACACACACTCGTCCTCACTTCGCACACCCATGATTCGGTACCACTCACACTAAATCATTACCACAAAGTGGTTACATGCCGTTTTTGCACATCTTCTGGGATTGCTGCTATTTGCTCATTTGCACAATATTCTGTTCACATTTCTGCTACTGGTCACTTTATCTCGTTATGACAGGTTTACTGGCAGAGCTATTTTGTGTTTTTTTATTGTCTTGCACTGTCTTGTGTTGTCTTTTTGCACTGTTTGCACCAGGTTGCACACATGCACTTTATGTGGCAAGGATTTTTCTTGCTAGTCCTTGGCCCTGTGATTTTCTGTTTCTGTGATTGTTGTTTTATGTTGTTTTTGTAACATCAGGGTTCTGGAGGAACGTTGTTTCATTTCACTGTGTACTGCGTCAGCTATATATGGTTGAAATGACAATAAAAGCTTCTTGACTTGACTTGACTAAAAACTAAACTAAAACTAAAACTCAACCCCAGCAAAACAGAACTGCTGGTCATCCCAGGTGATTCATCTCCAGGTCAAGATCTCCAAATAACACTTCATAACTCTCTGCTCTCCCCTTCAGCCACTGCTCCTAACCTTGGGGTAACTATGGACAATGAACTGTCCTTCTTCCCACATGTCGGTAATGTGGCTCGTTCTTGTCGATTTTTTTCTCTACAACATCTGAAGGATTCGACCATTTCTGTCCAGACAGGCTGCCCAGGTGCTTGTTCAATCTCTTGTCACTTCAAGACTCGACTACTGCAGCTCTCTGCTGGCAGGTCTTCCCCTGAAGGCTATCCGTCCACTGCAAATGATCCAAAACGCAGCTGCACGACTTGTGTTTAATCTGCCCAAGTTCTCCCACACCACCCCACTGCAGCGCTCCTTTCTCTGGCTTCCAGTAGCCGCACGTATCAGATTCAAAACACTGATGCTTGCCTACAAGACCAAAAATGGACCAGCGCCATCTTGCCTCAGTGACCTCATCACATCTCGCACTGCACCACGCTGTCTGAGATCCTCCAGCACTGCTCGACTGGTACCACCTTCTCTCAGAATGAGAGGTAAGTACACTTCAAGGCTCTTCTCTGTTCTGGCACAGAGGTGGTGGAATGAACTTCCCCTAGATGTCCGTACAGCAGAGTCCCTGACTATCTTCAAGTGACGATTGAAGACCTACCTCTTCCTGAAACACTTAAATTAGCACTTTCCAAGTTTGCTTTGTAGAATTCTAGAGTTATATTTTATTAAGTTTGTAATCTGGCGTACCAGTGTAGATTTATTCATTACTAGAGACTCAAAGTACATTTGTATGTTGCTCTGGATAAGGACGTCTGCTAAATGCTGTAAATATAAATGTAAATGTAAATGCTCCAGCCCCAGTCACGTCCCACTTTATGAAGATTGTGGACCTTTAAAGAAGTAGATGCCGACCCCGCAAACATCCCGGACCATCTAGAGACGTACCAGTGCCAATTGGATCCCACTTCATATGGAGTTTGGACACTTTTTGAGTGTTTAAAGGCTCTGGCATGGAGAAGCTGGTGTTGGATCTATGATTGCAAATGTTGAGCTATTTTATAAGTTGCTCAGTAGCTCCTAAACTTGACTTGACTTGACTTACATACATGCACACACACACACACACACACACACACACACACATAAACAAACACTCATAAATACACAGATAGATAGATAGATAGATAGATAGATAGATAGATAGATAGATAGATAGATAGAACTTTATTGTCATTGCATTGTACAGGTACACAGCAATGGAATACAGATTGGCATCTATTGGCATCTATGTAGCATATTTACAGCAAGTGATATATATGTTAGCATATGTACAGTAAATAAATATAAAGGCTATAACAGTGCAGAGACGTGTGGACATCATTAAGAAGTACAGATAAATGGTTCTAAGGCGATGGCATCGAAGAGGAAAAAGGTGCAGAAGTGAAAGGTTATAAGATTATGGCATTTAAGAAATAAATAAATGAATAAACGAGTCTACTAATATATATATGTATATATACACATGTGTATATACATTATATATACATATACATGAATGTCAGATGTTGAGCAGAGTGTACAGTAGGGATATAAAGATACATATAGATAAAAAATAGTGCAGGTGTAATGAGGAGTATAAAAGATATACTATGTGATATGTACATTGTATGTATAATTGTACAGAGGTTATATACAGTGTCTATACAGTGATCTAATGGTGTCATGTAGAGTTCAGTAGGGTGATGGTGATGATGGTGGATGGAAAAATCTGTCCCTGCTGGTTCTGGTGCGTATGTTCCTGTATTTGTCAGTCGACGGCGCGCGCATTTCCGGCAATCCCACATCCGTTTCCGGTGCTGTGCCGTCTTGCGTTAGACTCCCGTTTTTTCCGGATTTGGCTGGTCGTTTTTGTGTTTTATTTTTGCTGGCTCTCAGACGTTTTGTTTTCGGACAGCTTCCTGTCCCTTTAGCTCTGAGTCTCCAGGTTTGAGGTTTTGTTTTTGCTTCTTTCCTACTTTCAGTCTCTTGGTGCTCCTTTTAAGGGGGGTTCATAAGTTCATAAGTAAGGATTTTTGCCTTGCCTTCTCAATAAAGACTGCCTTTTGAACTTCAGCCTGCGTCCTGCATTTGGGTCCTTCTACTCACGACAACTGTGAGAACAATTTGGCCGATTATGGACCCTGCAGACACACAGGAATTAAGGGAGAGTGTAGTGGTTCGGCACTTCAAAACCCCAGTACCTCCTCTGTAGCCACACCGGGCGTCTCACCTGTACCTCACCTGATGCCACTGGCGCGTTTCTCCGGAGAACCAGGACACTGCCGCTCCTTCCTCACTCAAGTTGGCCTAAGTGATTTCTCTGCTATCAGGTCCAGCTCTCCAGTGGGTCACCACAGAGTGGGAGAAAGCAAACCCCCACTGTTCGGCCATTGCTGAACTGGGAAACTCCGGAAGATCTTTGACTCTGCCTCTCCCCTTCACTATGCGGCTCACTTGCTGTTTTCTGTGACTCAAGGTAGGCGTTCGGTGGCGGCCAACTTTTTCCGCTGGTTCATTTGAGGTTATAGTTTGGTTGCTGCTGCTCTTCACCAACTGACCTCCTCCCGCCAATCTTTTTCGTGGCCTCCCGAGGCAGAGCAAGTTTTATCAGACTCAAAGGCCTCTTCACCTCTGCCGCAGTCCTAGTTTTCCCCGATCCCTCTCACCAGTTCATCGTGGAAGTCGATGCCTCTGACCTTGGGGTAGGCGCCGTACTGTCCCAGTTGGGTGCAACTGATAGTAAGTTGCACCCATGCGCCTTAATTACCCCAAACGTAATTACCCCATTGGAGAGCGGGAGCTACTGGCCGTCAAGCTTGCCCTGGAGGAATAGCATCGCTGGGCTGAGACCCCTCTCTTGGTCTGGACAGATCAACTCAACCTGAAGTATCTGCACAAAACTAAAAAACGCCTCAACCCTTGCCAGGCTCGTTGGGGACTTTTTTTGGCAGGTTAAATTTCACCCTCCCCTACCAAAACCCCCTGGGATCTGGGAACAGTAAGCCTGATGCTCTTTCCAGGTTACACTCCCCTGTTGAGGAAGGAGGTCCCACCTCCACATCCATACATCCTCCTTCTGTTACCGTACATGCCCTGTACCTAGACCTCGAGGCTAGGGTTAAACTTGCCACTGTGGACCAGCCGGTTCCTGAGGGTTGCCCTGCTAAGATACTTTTTGTTCCCAAGCAGCTGTGATTCCAAGTTCTCTAGTGGTATCATGGCTCACCTCTGTTTTGCCATCCCGGGCTTCCCTGTACTTCGTCCCTCCTCCGGCAGTGATTCTGGTGGCCCACTGTCTAGAGAGATTCCTGGGAATTTATAGCCACCTGCCCTACCTGAACGCAACATAAGAACCCTATGGACCACCCAGTGGGGTTACTACGCCCACTCCCAGTGCCTAAATGCCCGTAGTCTCACATTGCCCTAGATTTCATTACCGGACTCCCTCCATCTGCAGGATGCACAGTCATCCTTAACGTGGTGGACCGGTTCTCCAAAATGGTACATTTCATTCACCTAGCCAAACTGCATTCAGCTAAGGAAACTGCTGCACTCCTTCTCCTGCACACTTTCCGTCTGCACTGTCTCCCTCGTAAAATCCTCTCTAACCAGGCCCCCAATTCACAGCCAACTTTTGGAAGGGGTTCTTTCACCATCTAGAGTTCTCAATCAGCCACTCCTTTGGGTTCCACCACCAAACCAATGGCCAGACTGAGAGGCTTAATCAAGAGTTAGAGACCGGAATCCATATCCTTTGTGCCCAAGATGCCTCCTGATGGTCTTCCAAGCTGTTGTGGGTGGAGTATGCCCATAGGTCGCGTCCTACGGCCGCCACTGGACTATCTGGAGGCATCCGTCCATTCTGCGTTACTTCAGTTCCGACACTGCTGACTCAGTTGGAGGAGAGCCCGCACAGCTCTTCTTAGAGCTTCCCAGAGCTAATCAGAGGTGCCGTCCTGCACCCCTTTACCAAATTGGTCAAAAGGCATGGCTTTCCACTCAGGACCTCCCACTCAAGGCGGTGTGTCGTAAGCCTGCCCCACAATTTCTGGGACCATTCCCCATTTTCAAGGTCATTAACCCGGTTGCTGTGCACCTCAAACTACCCAAGGCCCTTTGGATCCACAATGCCTTCTGTGTTTCTCGCCTCAGACCTGTCCAAGCATCTTCCATGGTTCCTTGTCTTCCTGTCTCTTCTGTTTTGCGTCTCCAGGTTTGAGGTTTTGTTTTTGCTTCTTTCCTGCTCTCAGTATCTTGCTGCTTTTTAAACTTCAGCCTGCGTCCTGCATTTGGGTCCTTCCACTTACGGCCACTGACAGTATCTCCTTCTTGATGGAAGGAGGTTAAACATTTTGTGACTGGTATGTGAAGAGTCCTTAATGATGTTGTGAGCTCTACAAAGACATCGTCTCTAGGTTACCTATGTAAACCTGTTCCCCTGAGGGAATGAGATGCGGCATCACGACGCTTTGGGAACGCTACTGCATTGTCCATGCTCTGAATAATGTGTGCAATCAGTTAAAATTTGACACGGGCGGTCCCCGGTGGGGTGATGTCATGACCAGGAAGTATAAAATGCACATGGAGTGAAGCCGGCACCTGCTTCTGTAAAGGATAAGGAAGCGCTGCAGGGACACCAGCAGTGTGGCCTAGAGACACAGTGTCTTGTTCACTCAGGGAACTAGGGTTACATACCATAGGCTTCAGCCTATGGGTGCCGTGAAGAAAAACGCATTGTAGTATCTGTATTCGACTTTATTCTGTATTGCTGGAAGCAGACCAGATCTTTTCCCTATAAGACATGTTTGAAAGACCCATAGTGTTTATATTAGAGTCTGGGCCAAAATGTTTATGTTGGAGGGCGTACGTGCAGCTTCTGAAAGCCCCTGCGAGGCGACTGTACAACAAGACATGCTTACTGTCCATATGTGGTGATGTTCCTTATGCTAAACATTCTGGAGAAATGAGCTCACTTACAGCTTGTATGTTTTGAGATGCGGACAATAGCAACGGCTCGGATATATAGATGAGACAGGACGCTAGATCGGGAGGACGGTTCGTTTGGCTCTGAACCCCTCCGGGCAAATCCTGGGTGCTCGTATTAAGATGCTGAACTGTCTGTAAATAAATATTGTTTGCAAGCAAGACGGTGTCTCCGAAGATTTCTTCTAAGCAACAGCTACTCTCCTTCACAACCCGAAATATACTACATTTCCTGGCGTCACGAATCCTGGGCGTGTTGTGACCTGCGGCGTCGCGGATCTGCTCCAACGTCTGCTCCCGGATCTGTCCGGCCGGCTGAAACGGTGAGCGTTGAGGTTCTGTTTATCTGCTGCTGGGTCACACCGTTAAAGGGCCTGTGTGTGGATTTTGTGTGTGTGTTGTGGCTGTTTTTGGGAGATTCTCCGTTCTAAATTTTTTTTTGCACTGCTGGGCAGCGCAAAAGGGGGGACTGACTGTGATAATGTTTTAAAGAAAATAAAACGTTGAAATACAATAGAAAAGAAGTGAAGTAAAAAAGTTTAAGTGATAAAAGAAACAGGAATAAAAAGAGAAGTGAAGAAAATAAGAGTTGAAGCTGAAGTAAAAAGTATAAAGGTGATTGCTTTTGAGAAACAGTTGAATATGGTAAAAAAGTTGAAGAAAAAGAAAAATAAGGTTTAAAGAAAAGGAGCCGCAAGATTTGGATAAAAACCCTCAGGGAGGTGACATTTAAGTCGGGCCACAAAATCCTGAAAGTTCACTAAGTGACTTTCAGGTCAGTTCTGTGAACTGGGCATGTAGAATTAAAAATTCATTTGTAGCTCCCACTCGGACAACACTTTACGAAGTGTGTGATGATGCAGCTGTCATTTGAATTTCTGCATGTCAAAGAGGTAGCATAAATTTAATAAAGGAAGGAAAATAAAGAGAAAATAAAATAAAGGTGCGGCAAAACAGCATGCTATAGGATTGTGTGAATGTGTCGACGTAGTGAATTTTGTGATTAAGTGTTGTGTGTGAATTTGTTGTGAGTTTTTGATTAAAAAAGGGATCGGTCTCTCTGTATGAATGAGAATGTTTATGTGTGTGAGAGAAGCGGTTCCTGGCTGTGTGTGTGCGTGTTTGCATGTGTGCGCGCTGTGTATGTGTGTGCGTTTTGCGCTCTGGGTCTGAGTTACGTGTTTGCGCGTGTGCGCTCGGCGCTGCGGGTGGAGAACCCCCCCCTCTGTGTTTGCGCGTGTGCGCTCAGCTGCGGGTGGAGTCCCTCTTTCTCCGCTGTGGGCGGAACCCCCCTCCCTCTTCGTCTCTGACCCTCTGTGTTTGCGCGTGTGCGCTCAGCTGTGGGCGGGACCCCCTCCTCTCTCTCTCTTTCTCTGAAAGTTTGTGTGTGTGACTGACTGCAGTATGTGTTGGTATGTGTGTAATATATATATATATATGAATAAATACATATGAAGGTTAAGGTTGAAAACAGGGGTTAGTTTCTAGTAATTATAAGGGAAATATTTGTCTTCTATTAAGATTAAAATAATGAGCCTCAACATAAGGGGACTAAAATCTGCTAAAATCTATGAGCTTCCCTCAGGAGGACTTTTTGTTCTGTTAATGACAAAAGAGAAAGATAAAAAACAATGAGCCTTTTTGGGAAAATATTTTATGTGGCCAAATAAACTTATGAGCCTCTGAAGAGAACCCGACACCAAAGTCAAAGCACCCTGGACACTAAATGAATAAAAATACCTTAAACACTGAGAGATACCCCCACAGTGAGACAAACACTCCCCTGAATAATATAATTCCCAAAAATGACATTTTTAAGTAGAGAAATTAATGAGGGTGGTTAGTGTGTGCGTGCATGTGCAACTATTATAATAAGTGATTATTGTATATATATATATATATATATTGTTTGTGAGTAATAAGGATTGATAAAAGAGTTAGGGTGATTATTAAAATAAAATAAATTAAAGTTTAAGCAATAATGATGTTTAGAGGTTAAAAGGAGATAGGAAATCTGTAGAGTATAAAATCTTAAATGCTGATGGATATTGTGTGTGAATTATATTGAATTATATGTGGTGTTAGCTGTGGAGAACTAAAAAAGGATCTAAGGTCCTGTCTGCCTCTCTTGTTGACTCTTTGGTGTGTGCGCGTGTGCGCTGACCGAACAACATGGTCAGCGCATGGCTTCTGTTTGATTAAGGCCAGTGCTGTTTTATCCACAAAAATTTTTAAATGCTTGGATGTGTATTTGAACATGTGTGTGCATATCCAAATATCTATTTTTTACTGTGCGGTTTGATCTCTCAGCTTGAGAAGTAACGCAGTGAATTACATTTTGTGTGTGACCTTTGTGTTATGCAGTTTAAAGGACACTTGGCAACGGACTGACCAGTCGTGGTATTTAACTAGTTAATGAAGTACAATCGTTTGATTTGAGCTCGGTTAAAAGTTGTTGATGCAAGTTTTACAATTTGTTTATGGGTTTTGCTGGAGTCAGTTTCAAGTAATCTTTAATTTTAGTAGCTAGTTTCAATTTATGCGTACAAGAATACAGAAAGTTATCATAATGTCAAAAATAATTACTCCTGTAGATGTGGTACAAAAGAATAATCCTCTAATCAAAGGCATTGTAAAATGGCATAAACGCCGGCCTGAGATTACCAGAGTCAAAACCCAGAAGGGGAGATTGTCCGTGATATGGACAATGTTGATAATTCTGTGTACATTTATGATAATGCCAGAAATGACATTACAGTTAACGGACAGGAAAGAACATTTGGGGACATTGATTTCCAGCAGGTTCCAGAAACAACATAGAAACAGCCTGTGGCATTCGAGAGAAAAGCGCCAAAGGTTAAGAAGGACTGTGATTCAACTGCAGGAGGATCTAGGGAGACAGTCGAAAGAAGGAGTCCAAGACCGGCTCGGGAAAGAGTTAGGCCAAAGCGGTATGAGACCTAGAGTTGAGGAAACCTTAGAGAAACCTGTTCTCATGCCATTTTGGTCTGTCTTTTCAGTGTTGGCCGCTAAGGCGGGTGCAAAGGTATCTCATTCAACTATAGTCCCTCAGCAGATTGCTACAACGCCAACTCCTTCGAAGGTTGTTGTTAGAGTTAAGTTAGGGAAAGCAATTGTTCTTCCTTGTAAATGTGGAAGGTGGAATGTTGGTAGTAATAATCCTCCTAGGTGTAGAAATAGTCGTGGTGAAGATCTGTTGTTGACAGGACCTGAAACTAAAAGTGTGCCTCACGATCAAAGGAAGTATTTTTTGTATAATGACATGAAGTTGGTGAAGACTCAGGCAGATTGTTCACTAGTCTTGCGTAATGCTACATGGGAAAATGAAGGTGAATATATGTGTACTTATTTAGAACCAGCATTTAAATTTGTACCAATTCAAAATTATTGGATAGAGGGTTATATAACGCGTAAGGTGACACTTGAGATAAAAGATGTGAGACCTAGTGGAGGTGTCACGAATACTAAAGAGGTTCAAGATCAACTTGTTATAGTAACCACTCCAAGGAAGAATGATACATCAACCCAGACTACTACTACTTTATCTAGGTCTGTAAAAGAGGATAAAGGTACAACGGTGACGACGCCTTTGATGTCTGTGAAATTTGTAAACGTGACACAGGCACCTGACATAGTGACCTTAAAGTCAAAAGAGGTGTTAACTGTAACTCAGAAGCCTATGTTGAAAACTGAGCCTAAAGTAAATGGTAGTGAGGAGACCTTTGAAGCTGGGAAGCAGATGATGGAAGAGCATGCTGTAGAATCAGCTGAGACAGCCCAAAAAAAAAAATAAAATAAAATAAAATAAAAAAAAAAAAATAAAAATAAAAATCATGCCTTACAAAAGAGAAACAGTGACTGGAAAGCATATGGATTCGATTCATCTGTGTTACAGATTGCTGACCCATGGGCAGGTAGGAACTTGTGGTTCCAGCAGATAACTCATTCTGTTAGATCGGTTAGAAATTTGAATTGTCCATGTGTAGTGAAAGTTTCATCACCAGGCACATGGCCTTCAATTCTAGAGACGGTGCCAGAACCACTAATTTCTAAGTTTAGATTAGATTAGATTAGATTCAACTTTATTGTCATTACACATGTACAAGTACAAGGCAACGAAATGCAGTTTGGGTCTAACCAGAGTGCAATAACAGCAAGTGCAGGATATACAGTTTTTACATGATTTACATAGATAAATAGAATGATAATATAGACTATAACCAGTAGTTTAAAGATGTATATGTACTATAAATGTAGTATACAGATTAATATATATGTACTATGAAAATAATTACAGATGAATATGAATATATATGTACTATGAACAATAGTATACAGATGAGATTATATATATATATATATATACACATACATATGTATGTACTGTGAACATAATATACAGATGCCTATTACTATACACAGAGATTTACAGAAGGAAGTGAGCGGTGAACATAATAAATTATTACTATGAACAGAGAACGGGTATATATACAATGGTAAATAATGATGAGCAGCAATACAAAGAATAGCAGTGTGCAAATGAGCAAAGGTTTGTGCAAACAGTCCGTGCAATAACAAAGTGTGGGGTGAGAATGATCAGTGTTCCGGTGAGCACAAGTTTTTGAGTAGACAGTCCATTATAGAATAAGGAAGTGTGAGGAAAATGTGGTAGTGTATCAGTGAGTGGCAGAGTTCAGTAAAGAGACAGCTCTAGGAAAAAAGCTGTTCTTTAGTCTGCTGGTCCTGGTCCGGAGGCACCTGAAACGCCTGCCGGAGGGCAGAAGCGTAAACAGTCTATGGGCCGGATGAGAGGAATCCTTAAGAATGCTGCGAGCTCGACGCAGACAGCGTTTCTTTTGAATGTCCTCCATGGCTGGGAGTGAAGTCCCTGTGATGCGCTGGGCAGTTTTCACCACCCGCTGCAGTGCCTTACGCTCTGCAACAGAGCAGCTCCCATACCAGACTGTGACACAGCTGGTCAGGATGCTTTCTACTGCGCAGCGGTAGAAGTTCACCAGGATATCCGAGGAGAGCTGATTTTTCTTGAGTGTCCTCAGGAAAAAGAGGCGCTGGTGAGCCTTCTTGACTAGGCTGGAGGTGTTGATAGCCCAGGACAGGTCCGCCGAGATGTGGATCCCCAGGAACTTGAAACTGGAGACGCGCTCAACAGCCATCCCATTGATGTGGGTGGTGTCATGTGTGCCTCTTGTCTCCTTCCTGAAGTCCACAATAAGCTCCTTTGTCTTGGAGGTGTTAAGGAGCAGGTTATTGTTACTGCACCATGTGGCTAGGTGCTGGATCTCCTCCCTGTAGGCAGTCTCATCATTGTTGGTGATGAGACCGATCACGGTAGTGTCATCTGCAAACTTGATGATGGAGTTAGATCCATTCACAGGCCTGCAGTCGGAGGTGAAGAGGGAGTAGAGGAAGGGGCTCAGCACACAGCCCTGTGGTACACCAGTGTTGAGTGTGATGGTGTTGGAGCAGATGGAGCCAGATCGAACCTGCTGGGGTCTGTTGGTCAGAAAGTCCATGACCCAGTTGCAGGTGAAGGTGTTAATGCCCAGATCTACAAGTTTGGCTATTAACTTGGATGGAATGATGGTATTGAATGCTGAGCTGAAGTCAACAAACAGCATACGTGCATAAGTGTTTTTATTGTCCAAGTGTGTGAGCACAGAGTGCAGTGCCATGGAAACTGCATCTTCTGTGCTCCTATTGCTTCGGTAGGCAAACTGGTGAGGGTCTAATATGGATGGCAGAGAGTCCTTCAGGTGAGCCAGGACCAGCCGCTCAAAGCACTTCATGACAATGGGTGTCAGTGCTACAGGGCGGTAGTCGTTCAGGCACGTTGGGCTGGAGTGTTTCGGCACTGGCACAATGGAGGTGCGTTTAAAGCAAGTGGGAACAGCTGCTTGGGCAAGAGACAGGTTGAAGATGTCGGTAAAGACCCCAGCGAGCTGCACAGCACATGCCCTGAGTACGCGTCCAGGGATGTTGTCTAGTCCAGCGGCTTTGTGTGCGCTGATCCGGCTCAGTGCACTGCAGACATCTGTGGAGGAGAGTGTGAATGGAGAGTGATCACCCGAGTGTTTGAGCTTTGTGGCAGTTTCTCTGTTGTCTCTCTCAAAGCGAGCATAAAAGTCATTAAGCTCATTCAAGAAGAGAACATCAGTGGCAGCGGGGGTGGAGTGGGAGGATTTGTAATCACTGATGGCCTGGATGCCTTGCCACATACGTCGAGGTTCAGAGTTGTGAAAATGTTCCTCTATCTTTTGTTTGTAGCATTGCTTGGCCTCTTTGATGCCCCTCTTCAGGTTAGCTCTGGATGTGCTATAGGCTTGAGCGTCGCCTGACCTGAAGGCAGTAGTGCGTGCCTTCAGCAGGAGGCGCACCTCCTTGTTCATCCATGGCTTCTGATTTGGGTATGTGATGATCTGTTTCTGAGTAGTAACACTGTCTACGGTTGAACTGATGTAATCCAGTACAGAGGAGGTGTAGCAGTTGATGTCTGTGTGAGAGTCACTGGTGGCCTGAGAAGCAAATGTACTCCAGTCTGTGTGTGAAAACCTTTCCTGAAGTGTGAAATCTGCCTCTACGGGCCACACCTTGATGGTTCTCACTGATGGCTTTACCCGGTTGATGAGGGGTGCATATTTGGGGGTGAGAAACAGAGAAAGGTGATCTGACTGTCCCAGGTGGGGGAGGGGGGTCGCAACGTATGCTCCAGCCATGTTTGTGTATACATGGTCTAAAGTTTTGTTCCCTCTGGTGTGACATGAAACATGCTGATGAAATTTTGGAAGCACTGCCTTTAAGTTTGAGTGATTAAAATCTCCCGCAACAATAAACGCAGCTTCCGGGTGAACAGTCTGTTGTTTACTGATGGCCGCATAAAGTTCTTTCATAGCGAGCTTAGCATCAGCATCGGGGGGAATGTAAGTAGCAGTAATAATAGTGGAAGTGAACTCCCGCGGTAGATAAAACGGTCTACATTTAACCATGAGAAACTCCAGGTTAGCTGAACAATGACTCTCGACAATAACAGAGTTCGTGCACCAAGCTTTGTTAACATAAATGCACAATCCACCGCCTCTGGTCTTACCGGAGCCATCTAATGTCCTATCCGCCCGGAGTGTGTGTCGTCCCGCTAGCTCAATAGCGTTGTCCGGAATGCCGCTGTGTAGCCATGTTTCCGTGAAGATCATGACATTACAGTTCCGAAGTTTCATGCTGTGTGTAATGCTGAGTCGAATCTCCTCCATTTTGTTCACCAGTGACCGAACATTGGCGAGGAAGATGCTGGGTAAAGAGAGCCGGTGTGGTGTTAGCTTTAGCTTAGCTTTCACTCCACCACGCTTCCCCCGCCTTTGTTTACGATCTCGACGCCGCCTGCGAGCACTTCCGCCCGGCCGAGTAGAGTGAGCTGCCTCGGGTGCTCTGATGATCTCAGGAAGGAGATGAAGGTTGTCGATAAAACTGTCGGGAAGTCGTAAACCAATATCCAAAAGCTCACATCGGGTGTACGATGTATATGCACAGCTGTTCTGCACGAACAGACCCGATATGAGCAACAGAAATACCGCAAAATTGCAGATTCTGGAGAGACCCTGAGCCTCGCGATGTGCTCGCGCCGCCATCTTGGGTACACAGAGTCAGTGTCAGTATTATGCATTATCGTGGCTGTTGTTCCAGCAGCAGGCACCAACGGATAGAGTAATGACTTGGTCACGCATTCTGTTTAGGCCTAAATACGAGTGTTCATGGCTGGAAGAATTACCTTACGTGAATTTACTAGATCAACATGAAAATATATTAACAGCAGTCCCTGAGCCGATGGAAGTGACACCTGTGAGAGTTGCTGTATGTTTCTGTTCAAATGAAACGTATACTAGTTCGGGGATGTTTATGGGAGTATCTGATTGCGACAGCTATTTGATGAATTTGGGCCAACATGATAATAAAAATATTAGTAAGTTGTATGAAGTAAAGTTTCGTGGGCCACATCAGAAATATAGTAAAACTTTGATGGTAAGGAATCAAGACTTGCCTGGAAATGTGACAATAGGGAATTTTAAAGAGATCTGGTGGGTTTGCGGTGATAAGGCATATATATTTCTGCCTTATGGATGGATAAGATGTTGTTACATGGCAAGGTTGAAACTTCCATATGAGGTTTTTACTGTTCGGAAGGGACAAGGACTTGATAGAAATCAGTCGAATGTTGTTTCCGCAAATAGGATGAAAAGGGAATTGGCACAGTTCCATAATTTGGAGTCATATCATTGGAGAATAAGTCTAGGTGAGAAGTGGGGTATAGGACTGTTCCCATGGTATGGTGTGACATTTTTAGCAGATCATATTGATAACATCACTTATACGTTGCAGGGTTTCGCCAATGAGACCATAAGAGGGTTTGATTTTCTGTCAAATACTCAAAGGAGTCATAGATTGACATTGCTAAAACATGACATGGCACTAGATTATATATTGGCCAAACAAGGTGGCCTATGTGTGGCTTTGAACTTAACTGGCGATGCTTGTTACACTCTAATTCCTGATAATTCTGACAATATGACTAGTGTTATAGAGGCATTGAAAAACATAAGAGATGCGTTCGGTCCATCAGAAGGAGCTGGATGGTCTGCAAATGCTTGGCTACAGGACAAATTAGGACCGATTGGAGCAGTGCTGGTGCAAATTTTTGTGGCGGTTATTTTATCGTTGTGTGTGAGGTTTTTTTTTTCTGTACGCTGGTGTTGACCTTTGCGAAGGCAATGATATTGCGATGGGTTGGAGTAGTGATGCCTGGGGTTAGGAGGTAAATTAGTGGAGAAGTATCCATTTTGATATTAAATCGAATTATATATTTGGATATTGTTTGCTTTTTGGTTGTTTCCTCCTATATAGTGTTAGGATGAAAGGGGGAAATGAAATGTGATTAAAATGATATTATGATTCAATTGTTTATCTGTGAAGACGATACTGGTTGTTTTTTTCTTTTCTTTTCTCCTAAGACGCAAGATTGGGGAGTTTACATACATTCAAACATGGACAATAAAAAGGATTAGAAGGCTCTGAACGAGGATGCTGTGATTCAACACATCAATGACCCCATACTGAGAGTCAACGCTGTTGAAGATCTGCGGATGGATACCTTCCCCACATATATACATATACACACATATATATGTTTTTATTATTGGATTGTATGTGTTACAGTATATTTAGTGACATTGATAGAAAATGTTTGTACACTAGTAGTAATCATAGAAAGTCATAATAGTTTTAAGTTTCTTCTGTTGCATGACAAATGCATATGTATTATTTTTGTTGTAATTGTTTAAGGAATAATGGTTTTTGCTACTGGGTAAATATATTGGGACCTCAGATGTTTTCTTTTTTTCCTCGATCTTTAGGGACAGGTGGAATTAGGCAGGGAAAGGTCCACCGGAAGGTCCGATGGGTTGACCAGCCTGAATTTGGACATTGTTTTGATTTTATTTTCTGGGGTTTCATATGTATTTGCTTAATTCATATCCTTAAACACAGTATTAAGGTTTGATTGGGCTGGAGTACAACTTGTGGCCACCTGGGGCAGAGGGGCCGTGGGAGCAGTTTTTCCTGTCTTGATTGTTTGAGGGATATTAAAGGAGAAATGACTGCCTGACAGGTTTTTCACTCTCACACTCCATAAATTCATTATATTGTTAAAGTCATGTGACAGGAAGTATTATTATTATCTCTGTAAACAATGATGAACATGTATGTTATATTCTTTTGTTTGTAGAGGGCTTTAGAGCCCTCTAAGGGGGGAAATATGTAGTATCTGTATTCGACTTTATTCTGTATTGCTGGAAGCAGACCAGCTCTTTTCCCTATAAGACATGTTTGAAAGACCCATAGTGTTTATATTAGAGTCTGGGCCAAAATGTTTATGTTGGAGGGCGTACGTGCAGCTTCTGAAAGCCCCTGCGAGGCGACTGTACAACAAGACATGCTTACTGTCCATATGTGGTGATGTTCCTTATGCTAAACATTCTGGAGAAATGAGCTCACTTACAGCTTGTATGTTTTGAGATGCGGACAATAGCAACGGCTCGGATATATAGATGAGACAGGACGTTAGATCGGGAGGACGGTTCGTTTGGCTCTGAACCCCTCCGGGCAAATCCTGGGTGCTCGTATTAAGATGCTGAACTGTCTGTAAATAAATATTGTTTGCAAGCAAGACGGTGTCTCCGAAGATTTCTTCTAAGCAACAGCTACTCTCCTTCACAACCCGAAATATACCACAGCGTCATGAGAGGGTTTTTGCCCAGAGACTGCCCTGCTAAGGGAGAATGATAAATCGAAATGGCTACAATCCAAATAATAATAATAAGTTTAATTTATATAGCGCCTTTCCCAAGCTCAAGGACGCTTTACAAGGTACAATATTTCAATATATCAAGACAGATGAAATATAATGAACATACATAAACATAAACATATTCGTCGGACATTTGCCCAGGACGAAGGATCACATGCAGCTGCATGAGTTAATAGCAGAGACAACATAGACATAAAAACATACAGGACAAGAGATAGAACACTACATAGTACATGAAACATACACCACATTTCAGAAAAATTAAGGACTCCTAACACATATGCAATGACTGATAGTGGAGGTTGAAAAGGTGGGTCTTAAGCCTTGATTTAAATTCAGTCAAAGTGGTGATGGTTCTGAGTGCAATGGGTAAGGAGTTCCATAGTATTGGAGCAATGACAGAAAAGGATCTGCCACCCGCAGAGGATAGACGGTATCTAGGAACACAAAGAAGTTCAGAATTTGAAGACCGGAGTGATCGTGAAGGAACATAGGATGAGAGAAGATCGGAAAGATAGTGAGGGGAAAGAGCATTTAGTGCCTTATAAGTGAGCAGTATGATTTTATATTTTATGCGAGATGAGACTGGCAGCCAGTGAAGATCAAATAATATTGGGGTAATGTGGGCAGATTTTTTATTGGAGGTTATAGACTAGTTAGGTTGTAATTGTTTTGTTGCATTTACACCGTCGTCACTGACACACACACATTAGTAAGTAGCTAGCGTGTCCTATTACTGACAGATTGTGCAGATGTCGTGGTCCAGTCCAGAGAGCGTTAATCAAGATGGCAGGCAGCAGTGCAAGTGAATTTAGTAACCTGAAGGCATGTGGGGAGAAGCTATAGTTTTGCACCGCAAGATTTGTCTGCCCCTCCGGCTTCCTCACACCCACTGAGTAAGCAATTTATTTCTTCTTTCTGAAAAAGATAAAACATATACTTCCTCCTTTGTGGCTCTTTGTGGTTGTGGAGGTTTGATAAAGTTACTGATACCTCTTATCTATTGAACCAGCATGAAGCAAATGTCAGCAAAAGCCAAACTGAAATGTACATGGATTAAAACCTAAACTGGTTTGCTATAATGATAAGCATGAGGTAGGTAGGTGAGTCTGTTAATGCTCAGAAGGTTGGTGGGTCAAGCCACAGGAATGACAAGCTGCCACTGTTGAGCTCCTGGAGGTTTAAGCAAGGTCCTTACACCTCTCTGCTCCAGGTCTGCTGTATTATAGCTGTCCATGTGTTCTTCAACTTCAACCTAACATGAGAGAATATACTGTGCATTTAGACTCTTCACTTTTTTTCAATGTTCCTATGTCACAGTCTAATACTGCAAACATCTACACTCAGTCCCCAATAATGACACAGAATTCTACAAATTGCTGTAAATCTTGTAAAATAGTCCCGAAATATTGTATAGATATTCAGATGCTTTTCTCTGTACTTAGTTGAAGCTGCTTTGGCAGCAGTTCCAGTCTCGAGTCTTTTTGAGTTTGACACAACAAGCTTTACACACCTGGATTGGGGGATTTCTGCCATTCTTCAGGGCAAATCCACTCAAGCCAGGGCTGTTTGGAGGGGTTCATCGGCAGAAGCCACTTTTGTGTCTCTCAAGAGATGTTCAATAGGGTTCAGGTCAGGACTCTGGCTGGGCCACTCTAGAACATTAACAGAGTCTTCTCTAATCCACTCCTTTGTTGCCTTGTCTGTGTGTTTAGGGTCATTGTCATGTAAGAAGGTAAAGCTTAAGCCCAGACTGAGGTCCTGAGTGCTTTGGAAAAGGTTTTATTTTAAAGATCTATGTTCTTTGCTCCATTTAACTTTCCCTCAACCCTGACCAGTCTCCCACTCCCTTCTGCAGAAAAACACCTCCACAGCATGACGATACCACACCATGCATGTGATTGTGCAGGTGATTATCTGTGCCTGATTTTCTCCAGACATAACATTTAGAATTGAGGACAAACAGATTAATCAGACCAGAGAATCTTGTTCCACATAAAGAGTCCTTCAGTGGGTGTCCATGGGTTTTGCACTGAGAAGAAACTTCCGTCTAACCACTCTGCTATAAAGCCCAGATTGGTGGAGGGCTGCACTGATGGTTTTCCTTCTGGTTTTCTTTCACTCTCCACTGAGGATCTCTGGAGATCACTCAGTGACCACCAGGTTCTTGATTCTTGGAGATTTACAGACTTTTCTAGAATTCTGTTTTCACTTTGGCACTACAGGGAATTATTAAGTGATATACTATCACTTTGCCTCCACAGCCTTTTCTTGTGCACAATGTTGATTGACCACCTGTGTGTATTGCAGATATATCTACCTTCATATAAATTCATGCTTTGGTGTAGTTTCCATGGTCCATTGGGAAAAGTCTGTAGAATCTGTTGCTTAATTTAAGCTCATAAGATTGACCTTGGCCCCCTTTCAGGTCTAAATGAGCACATCAAGGGGTCTCTGTACTGGTCAAACTGTAATGCAGTTTGAAATGGGAGCAACTTATGAATGTCCGGGTGGCTTCCCTGTATCCAAAACAGGAGTCATGAAAGCCATTGTTAAATTCTGATGTTGTATTGTTGACAGATTTTCAAAGCATTTCCTTCAGGGTTTGATGTTCAGCCATGACTTGACGGTTTGGTGGTTCTTTGTCAATAGCAACATGTGTGAAAGAACTACTATGGAAGTTGGCAGCACAGAAAGATGATCCATCTCTAAAACCATTATTTATAAAGCAGTAGCAGATGCTTTTTTTGCCAGTTTTTTTTTTTGACTGAACAAATGATTGCATGTTGGAATGTCAGCTGGAATTTCAAGCAAAAAAAGGACAATCAACCCACAAAATTAACCTGACAAGAATTCATTCATTTTGGCTCGTCTTTATGCCCCTGACATTTTCACCTTTGCAGGTATGCAGGTAGCTCTGGTCAACCTTCTCAACTCAAGTGCTGCCTGCTCTGTTTTGCTCCTAAAATCATTCCTATGGTAAACTCTACCCTGACCAAGAAGGACTTTGACTATTTCATCATAGTCATAGTCCTTCATAGTCATAGTCCTTCTTGGTCAGGGTCATAGTCGGTCATAGTTTTATTCTCTGAGACTGGTTTGGAGATGCCCAACCCCTCCCACATGTGTCATTATAAATCCACTGAGCTGTAGACCTGCGAGTCATTCTGAGATTTTCTCTTTTGTTGGTGATACTGGAGAAGTATTCAAAAAAAGTAAGTGTTCATACGTTTTTTTGACATTTAACAGACAATCATTAACACGTGTGTTCTGTACTAAAATGTGAATATCTTTAGTAGCAGTCGTGTTGTTATTAACCACTGCGGTAAGATGAAGATGGCAACACTGGTCCTGTTGCTTCTCCTGCCTTTGGTCTCAGCCACAGGCCGTAAGTTTCTTTCTTTTTTTTGTACAATTCATCCAGAGACCTTTTTGTCTCTTTCAGTTTCAGTGTTGTGATTCTTTGCTCAATTCACAGTAAATCCCTTTCTGATTCAGATTTTGACTGAGACACACCAGAGACACTGTGAAATCTCCTGTATCTTTGAAATCTGTGTTTTAAGAATTAAAATCTACAGTACACCCAAGATATATATTTATATATAGAGAGAGATAGATCGATAGATCGATAGATAGATAGATAGATAGATAGATAGATAGAACTTTGTCATTGAATAGTACAGGTACACGGCAACGAAATACAGTTTGGCATCTAACAGAAGTGCAAAAAGTAGCAATCGTCCAAACAGTGCAGATAAATATGTAGTATATATACACCATGAAAAAAAAACAAATATATATATATATATAATGTGTGTTTGTGTGTGTGTGTGTGTGTGTGTGTGTGTGTGTGTGTGTGTGTGTAAACATATGTACTTTGAATTAATATAAAGGCTATAGCAGTGCAGAGATGTGCGGACATTGTTGAGAAGTACAAGTAAATGGTTCTAAGTTAAATGGTAAAGGAACAACAAGTAGACGGTTATAAGGTTATGAAATTAAAAAATGTCATATGAAAAAATGTTATATCAAAATCTGATTGTGTTCATTATGGCTGATTTCTGGATTAAACCTGTGAGCTGAAGTGTACATGGGGTTTTAGATACACATATACTGTGTTTTCTTCTGCAACTAGGGAAGGTATTTTTGTTTCCCGAGGAATCCGACTCAGCCTACGTGCGCATCACTCCGAAGAAACCTCTGAATCTGCAGGCCTTCACTCTCTGCATGCGCATCGCCACCGAGCTGAAGGGCAAGCGAGAAATCATCCTGTTTGCTTATCGCACCCAAGATCACGATGAGCTCAATGTGTGGCGGGAGGAGGATGGACGACTCTCTCTTTACCTGAGAAGCAGTAGTGATGCTGTAATGTTTGATCTACTGCCACTGTATGAGTTCCCCACTCACCTGTGCATCACCTGGGAATCGATCACCGGAGCCACCTCATTTTGGGTGAATGGACACCGCAGCATGGTGAAGATCTACGGACATGGACATCGCGTCGATCCAATTGGAGCTGTCATTCTTGGGCAGGATCCCGACTCGTTTCTGGGCAGCTTTGACAAGGGTCAGAGCTTCAAGGGTGAAATCTCAGACGTACACATGTGGGATAGTGTTCTTAGCGCTAGTCAGATTTTGAAGCTGTATGAAAATCCGTGTGGGGCTCAGGGGGGAAATGTGATCGACTGGAATTCTGACCAGTACCAAACCTTTAACAATGTAGTTGTGCTGTCTAACATAGACGGCTAACAAAAGCCTAAAGCTTGATAGAGAGTTAACAGTACAGTTTCTCAACTGTTCAAAATGTCTCGCCTTTGTTTTCCATGTCTAATTAAGTATGTGATGACATAGTTTGTGAGAGCATTTTACCATCATTTGAGTTTCTTTTAGTTTTGATTGTTCTTTTCTGTATGTTTATTGATGCATTATAAAAAATGTTTTGTTGGAGGAGTTGTTTGAATAAAACTGGCCATATGTCTTGGACTGGTTACTCTTTAATTATATGAAAAGTTATTCGTTTTAGCAGAAGATTAATGAATAAAATAAGCTTGAGCAATATTCCAAAGCTGCTGCTGAGCCACAGATTGCACCAAGATGTTGGCCTTTAGCTCTAAAGGCCCTGAGTTCAAATCCCAGCACCACAAAGCTACCCCTTGTGCACCTTGAACAAGGCCCTTAACCAGTGTTCGAATTGTGTAAAAGCTTTTGGGGGTCCCCCTTAGGTCCCTTGTACCTTTGGTACAACAGTCATAAATCAAAGAACAATTATATCTTACCATAATTGTGAGGTGAAAACAAGGATCTATTCTGCATCACACAGCGACTTTTTCTTCTTCTTTCGGCTTCTCCCATTAGGGCTCAGTAAAATCTAGGGGACCCCCAAGTGAATTTTTTTGGTGGTTTATGGGGTTCACCTAATGCTTATGGGAGGTCTCCCCTTCAATTTAAACAATGCCCTTAACCCTCAACTGCTTTTAAAAATACATCTTGACCCCTTTCTTCAATTACCATTCAGTGTCCAACATGTCTTATTAAATGGATGGATATGCAAATGATGTATAAAGAGCAGACAAAGATGTGTCTTCACCCTCACATTAAATAGATCATGTACTGTATATTACATAAACCTGACTGTAATATTTACCAAATGTTCCATAAAACAGATCATGTGCTTTAAATGTTCAGGAGGAGGCCTGGGGTGTAGTCAGTGTTCACCTTTATTCCAAAGGTGTTCAGCATTGCTGAGATCAGAGCTCTATAGCAGGCCACTCAATATCTTCCTCTCCAAACCATGTCAATCATATCTTCATGGAGCTTACATTGTGCATATGGGCTGGAACAGGTTTGGGTTTCCAAGTTCAAGTAAATGCAAAATGTTATTATAACACATCCAAAGACATCCAATACAATTGTGTGCCTTCAGCTTTGTGGTAACAGTTTGGAGAAGAACCACATATAGCAGGAAAGGTCAGGTGTCTGAATAATTTTGTCCACATAGTGTATCTATACAATCACACAGAACACTGAAACCAGATGAAGTGACATCACTGGGTGGGGTAAAGTAAAACACAAGCTCTTAAAGTTTTTAAAGAAGACAAGTGGGCAAGTTTGAGGATCAGGTCTAGTCTAACCAAATGGTGATAGCTAGAGCGCTGTAGAAAAGCTACTGGAGACCAAACTGCTGAATTAGTTGATGCTCTAAAAGGCAAGGAGCCATTCATTTTTTGGCTTTATAGATATTTGGAGCAATTTTGAGGGCAAGGCTGGCCTGTTAGGGCTGTTAGGGTGGGACTCAAAGACTCAGATCAGAACAGCACAGTCCAGAGCCAAGGCCAGGGAGCAGAGAGACAGGCTAAACCGACCATCTGCTAGCTGCACAGAGTAATCATTCAGGATCCACCATATTAAAACTGTCCCTGAACGAAACCAAAATGTAGAAATTCTCAGAAAGTCTGTTAAAGTAACCTGGTTAACATTAAATTAAATAGGACTGAATGCACAGCAGCACCTCCGATCTAAAGATAGGATTGTTGAATATTAGCTCTCTCACGTCAAAAGCGCTGACTATAAACAAAATTATTACTGACCAGGAGTTTAATACAACGTATTTGACAGAAACGTGGATTAACCAAACGAATATGTAGCATTAAATGAAGCGAGTCCTCCTGGGTATAGTTACATACACCAGCCTCGTCTAAATGGCAGAGGAGGCGGAGTCACACATTATAATAATAATATAATAATATAAGCGTCACACAAAAAACTAAACATAAATGTAAAACATTTGAAGTTCTTTACACCAACATAAAATATTTAGTGTCCGAAGGCAGGTCTAGTCAGTCAATTGCATTAATTATTATTAATAGACCCCAAGGGCCCCGAATTTAGCTACTTCTTTACACAACACATTAATTGTTGGTGGCTTTAATATTCATTTGGATAATCAGGAAGACTCCTTAAGAACAGCAGTTGTGTCCATTCTAGATTCAGTAGGAATTAATCAGAATGTTTTAGGTCCCACTCATAATGGTGACACACTCTTGATTTGTTATTAACATTTGGATTAAAAATAAAAAATGTAGTCATAAATCCACAGTCTGAAGTTATTTCAGATCATTATCTCATCTCTTTTAAAATCTGCCTCAGTCACTGCATTAGTACCTCACCACGTTACCGTGTTAAACACATTCACGTCAGTTACAGCAGCGCGTTTTATCTTCTGAAACTGTCGATATTAATTAGATCTCCGTCTGACCCCACAGAGCTCGACTGAGCCCCTGAATGTCTAGAATCAATGTTCCATTACACTCTAGATGATGGAGCTTCTCTTAAGACCAAAATGATCAGGCAGAAAAAATCATCACAGTGGTATAATGATCATACTGTCAGGGATCCCCCTGCCACGCCTCCCTCTGTAGCTGTCAGGGATTCACCCTGCCACGCCCCCCTCGATAGCAGTCACGCTGCCTCGTTACACCGTGCCGGCCTCGATTACCGACAGCTGTGGCTCATTAAGGATTAGACTATTTAAACTCACGTTCTTGAGTCACAGGCTGTCGGTTCTTAAATTGTCATGCTGGTAAATCCCGTGGCTGCTCGACCGCCAGCATCCCCCACTGGTTCTGTCTCCAAACTCAGTTCCGTGTTGGATTACTCATTGCCGGTGGATTTACTTTCGCTTTTGATTTTGCTTTGGACATTTGCGCTCATGTTGGATTACTCGTCTCGAGCGGAAATCTTTGTTTGTTTTTCTCCTCGGCTTGTGAGTGTTTTGTTTTGTACCATTTAATAAAGACAATGATTGAACTATTTCCGCTTCCGTGTCATCGGCCTGACATAAGAACCGACCTATACCGAAAGCAGATTCGCCATACCGCGATTCCGACCGCGATGGATCGGCAGCTGAACCCAGCTTCGGATTCCCACCGGAAGTTCAGTGCCGCTCCTCGTGGTTCAGAACCACATAAGCCGGATCATGCAAGCGCGGCTGCACCACGCCCTTCAGCGAGCGCGAGGGGATTTCCGGCTCGTTTCTCCGGGGAGAGAGACGGATTGGGAGGATTCCTGCGGAGCATCGGCGAGTATGTGGTTGTAAATTATTCCCAGTATCCCTCCGAACGAGCCAAGATCGCCCTCTGTATTTCCCTCCTGTCTGGTGACGCTCTCTCCAAAGCCAGCGCACTATGGAGCGCCAAAGGGGGCAATTTTGGCTCACTCGCCGAGTTCAGCAGGCTTCTTCTGGGGATGTTTGGGATGGAGGTGGTGGATCTCCACGGCAGTCCCCTCGAGGATGAACGTGCTCCGTTCCGAGATTCTCCCAGGTACGTGAATCCATCCCAGGGTTCTCCAGATCACGCGGCTCCTTTCCAGAGCTTCCATGAGCGTGCAGCTCCGCTCCAGCGTTTTGATGAGAGTGCGGCTTCATATCAGGGTCTCTACAAGCGCGCTGCTGTGTTCCGGGGTTCTCGTGGACGCACCGCACCATCTCTGGCCGTCTGCGAGCGCATCGTGCCGTCTCAGAGCATCTGCAAGCGCGCCGCTCTGTTCCGAGGTTCCCGTGGGCGTGCCTCGCCGCCACAGTGTCTCCAGGAGCGCGCCTCGCCGCCACAGTGTCTCCAGGAGCGCGCCTCGCCGCCACAGACCCGTCACGAGAGCGCCGAGCCGCCACAGACCCGTCACGAGAGCGCCGAGCCGCCACAGACCCATCACGAGAGCGCCGAGCCGCCACAGACCCGTCACTCCAGCCACAGAGTCCCCAGGAGCGCTCACTCCAGCCACAGAGTCCCCAGGAGCGCTCACTCCAGCCACAGAGTCCCCAGGAGCGCTCACTCCAGCCACAGAGTCCCAAGGAGGGCTCAGCCCGATTCAAATGCCGCGAAGAGGGCGTCGTACCGCCGCCTGGCCGCGAAGAGGGCGCCGTACCGCCGCCTGGCCGGCAGAAGGACGTCGAACCGCCACCTCCGAGTTCCCCACAAGGCGACGTCTCGCCCCCAGCGCTCACAGAAGGCGACGTCTCGCCCCCAGCGCTCACAGAAGGCGACGTCTCGCCCCCAGTGCTCACAGAAGGCGACGGCTCGCCCCCGAGCTCCACAGAAGGCGACGGCTCACCCCCAAGCTCCACAGAAGGCGACGGCTCACCCCCGAGCTCTCCTCAGGGCGACGGCTCGCCCCCGGGCTCTCCTCAGGGCGACGGCTCGCCCCTGAGCTCCACAGAAGGCGACGGCTCGCCCCCGAGCTCTCCTCAGGCGACGTCTTGCCTCCCGGCTTTACGCAGGGCGACTTTACGCAGGGCCGCCTCCAGGTCCCTCTGACGGCGACGACGGGCCGCCTCCATGTCCCTCTGACGGCGATGACGGGCCGCCTCCAGGTCCCTCTGACGGCGACGACGGGCCGCCTCCAGGTTCCTCTGACGGCGGCACGATGTTCCTGATCTCCGCCGGGGACGTCGCTCGGCCTCTGGGCTCCGCCGGGGATGTCCTCCAACCTCTGGTCGGCGTTGTAGGCGACGTCCAGTTCCAGTTCCCCGCCGTGGAGGTCGCTCCGTCTCTGATCGCCGCCAGGGACTTCACTCTGCCTCCGGTCTTCGCTAAGGGCGTAGCTCCATTCCGGATCTTCATGCTGGGGGTCGTTCCGTTCCTGATCTCCACTGACGACGCCGCATCGCCTTGGGCTCTTCCCGGTCTTCCCCGGGTTCCGCAGCGGTGCTCACCGGGCCTCCTTTGACCCTGGGCGTTTGGAGAGGCCTTCCTCGGAGTGCCCTGGCCCGCCTGGCTTAGGTGGGTTTTGGGGCGTCGGGTGTCGCCCCTGGAGGGGGGGGTACTGTCAGGGATCCCCCTGCCACGCCTCCCTCTGTAGCTGTCAGGGATTCACCCCACCGAACTCAGTTCCGTGATGGATTACTCATTGCCGGTGGATTTACTTTCGCTTTTGATTTTGCTTTGGACATTTGCGCTCATGTTGGATTACTCGTCTCAAGCGGATATCTTTGTTTGTTTTTTCTCCTCGGCTTGTGAGTGTTTTGTTTTGTACCATTTAATAAAGACAGTGATTGAACTATTTCCGCTTCCGCGTCATCGGCCTGACACATACACACACCTTAAAACAGACCACTCGGAAATTAGAACATAAATGGCGTTAAACCAAATGGACAGTATTTCAAATAGCATGGAAGGAGAATCTCCTGAGTTCTAGAAAATCTCTTAGTGCTGCTGATCAGCATATTTCTCCTCCCTCATAGAAAATAACAAGCAGAATCCTAGATTTTTATTCTGTTCTGCAGCAAAATGAACAGGAAATAAAAGCACTGCACTCACATGCACACCATCAATAGGTAGTAATGATTTTTTTTAATAATAAAGTTGAAAACATCAGGCAAAAAATCCAGATGATTAAAATAAATCTAAAGTATTTTATAAACAGCAGTTCTGCTCACATCTACTGAGGAATAACATTTATGAAATGTATCAGTCAGGATTTCAGCCTCATCATAGCACAGAGACGGCGCTAGTTAAGGTGGTAAATGACTGTTATTGGCCTCTGATCAGGGTTTTGTCTCTTTACTTGTTTTGCTCGACCTCAGTGCAGCTTTTCACACCACTGATCATAATCTCCTGCTTGCTGGACTTGAGAACGTTGTTGGAATAAAGGGAACAGCTGTCTCTTGGCTCAGGTCTTATTTGACTGATCGCTATCAGTTTGTTGATGTAAATGGTGAGTTCTCCACACTCTCTGAGGTGAAGTTTCCGCAAGGATCTGTCTTAAGCCCACTGCTTTTCTTTTTATATCTGCTGCCTCTGGGTGAAATTATACATAAACATAGTATTAGCTTTCATTGCTATGCTGATGATACACAGCTGTATATTTCAGCAAAGCCAGATGAGCGAGATCAGCTTAATAATGTTGAGGAGTGTGTAAAGGACATTAGACAGTGGATGCTTGATAACTTTCTTCTGCTCAACTTAGATAAGACGGAAGTTATTTTTACTAGGACCACATGCAGCTAGAAGCAAACTTTCCGATTATGTAGCATCTCTGGATGGTGTTTCTATCTCAGTGTGTACAGAGGTCAAAGACCTTGGTGTTATTATTGACCCTAGTCACTTAATGGTCTCACGCCGCAGTATCTGAGTGAACTTCTGTACCAGTATGATCCTCCACGCCTACTTAGATCAAAAGCTGCAGGCTATTTGTTGGTACCTCAAATAATGAAGACTCCAGCAGGGGGCAGATGTTTCTCTTACTAACCCCACAGTTATGGAACAACCTTCCAATCAGTGTTCGGGACTCAGACACAGTCTCAGTGTTCAAGTCGAGGCTGAACACATATTTATTTAGTGGAGTCTTTAGTCAGTAGGTGTTTGTGAGGTAAAGGAGCAGATCTGGAGGGATCATGGATATGGAGTGTTTGGTGAACTGGGATATTTGTATGCTGTCGTCCCCTCACATTCACACGTTCACTCAGGTTTGTTGACGGTGGTGTGGTGGGTCGTCTCTTATCCCATGGATCATCATGTCTGTGTTTCCTTCTGCTTCTCCCTTTTAGTTCTGCTGCTATAGCGAGTCTTGCCGGAGTCCAAACTGCACAGTGATATTAACTTTCATACAACAATAAGGAGACATAATAATCCATATCCTTCTCTTCCTGTCACCCTCTTCTCTCTCTCTCTCTCTCTCTCTCTCTCTCTCTCTCTCTCTCGGTCAAATTAAACATGCTCCTGAGGTTCCAGTGACCACTGTTCCTGCCCCTTTTCCTGCCGCAGATCTTCCCACTTCATCCAGACCTGCCTCTGGATAGTGTTCTCTTCGACTGAGGCGACGTATGCTTCGACTCATTGTCTTGTTGTACACTGAAGTCAGTTCCAGAGAGCCGCAGTCCAGATGGAATGTTTGCTGTAGTGTACGAGCTCTCACATACATCAATCTGGTCAAACTATCTGGTCCTGCTGAGTGATTTCTTTCCTTTATTAATATCTGCCCAGGAGGAGGTGTAGTGAACTGTTATAAACAATAAACATTGGTATAGTTTATAAACAATATATTCAATGTTTTTTGGTAATACATTTCAGGATCTCACTCCCGTATTTAACGTTACTGTAATGTAATGTGATTAGAATGGAGCTAGTTACACTGATAGTTTCGCCAATAAATTAGCAGTTACTGTATTTATTTGCAGCATTTCTTCACATCTGCTCAAAACCTTTGTACAGAACTGTATATATTTTTACTGTGCATTTTTGTACTATATACTGTATATATATTTTTTAGTTTTTGATTATAGACTTTGAACCTTAATATCGTCAAAGGTGCAAGATGAGACATTCAGCACACACTTCCTCGCTGCACTGCCAGTACAATTCACCATTCAGAGTTTAATCAGGGGTAGGGCTGGGCAGGGTGTGTTGGGGTAAAGTAAACATGGTGTGCTGGGGTAAAGTAAACAGGGTGTGTTGGGGTAAAGTAAAACAGGGTGTGTTGGGGTAAA
>JAAIIK010025012.1:9501-33963 GCA_014706435.1 Silurus glanis
CAGTTTAGGTTTTAATCCATGTACATTTCAGTTTGGCTTTTGCTGGCATTGGCTTCATGCTGGTTCTATAGATAAAAGGTACCAGTAACTGTATCGAACCTCCACAACCACAAAGCTCCAAAAAAGAAGAAGGAAGTATATTTTTTATCTTGTGCATTTTCCTTTTTCAGAAAGAAGAAGTAAATTGCTTACTCAGCGGGAGTGAAATCTTGCAGTGCAAAACTAGAGCTTTTTCCCACATGCCTTCAGGTTACTAAATTCACTTGCACTGCTGTCTGCCAGTTTGATTAACACTCTCTGGACTGGACCACAACATCTGCACAATCTATCAGTAATAGGACACGCTAGCTACTTACTAATGTGTGTGTGGCAGTGGTGACGGTGTATATACAACAAAACAATTACAACCTAACTAGTCTATTTGGATTGTAGTTAAACTGCACTTACTGATTTGCTTAATTTTAATTGAGGTGACGTCATAAAGCTGTTCTGTTCTTGCATTTAAAACGTCCTGAACTGAGTTCATTAAGGGAGAATCTCCAGTACAGCTTAAAAGGCTTGTTTAAAAGACACACACACACACATTTTATATAAAATGAAGATATATCTTATGGCTACAATTAGCCAAGGAGTTTTATGTAGAACAATGTGAGACACTTAAGCACTATAAAGGACACTCGGACTCAGATGGCAGAAAGTTTGCACAGGAACTGAAGACCATGACCCTGCTTGAGCTGCTGATATTTATAAACATGTCCTAATCTTCAGCGATGGTAGCTGAATCAGAGAGGAGCTTTTCTAACCTGAACCTAATCACATCATACCTGAGGTCCACTGTGTCACAAAATGTGACGATTATGTAATCGATGACTTTGAATCAAAGAAAGGAACAAAGTTTAGCTTTTAGGGAAGTACATTTGTAGTGAAATTTTTTAGTGAAATATTTGGTTTGTTTGTTGTGTGGTTTCTTATTTAATTAATAAACCCAGCCTTGAGGTTACAGAGTTGAACAATTTCCAATGCGACATTTCTAAACTACCACTTTTGTCTAAATTGAAAGAGATGGTAGTTTTAAATCAATTTATCCCTTTCTTGCATGAGAATGATCTCCTGGATGAATTCCAATCTGGTTTCAGTGTTGGTCATAGTGCAGAGACCACTCTGGTGAAAGTTTTAAATGATTAATTGTTAGTGGTTCAGCAACAATCTGGACTGGAGGGAACACATCACTCTGGTGGGTGATGTGGGTAGGATTGTGTTTAAAATATTATTTTTGGTTTTTAAAGCGATAGACATTTTGTCAATCCTGTGTTATCAGCCATTATCCATAGAGGTTTATAGGTCCCAGTTGAAAACACTTTTTTGTCTGGCTTTGAAGCAGGAAAAATACCTGTACTTCTTGAGGAGTCTTAAGAAACAACCTCATCTGTCGCCAGGGATTTTAACAAGTTTTTACTGCTGCATCATCAAGAGCATCCTGACCAACTTCATCACTGTATGGTACGGAGGCTCCACTGTGTGTGAACGTAAAGCCCTGCAAAGGCTGTTAAAAATCGCCCAACACATCACTGGCACCCAACTATGTGCCATTGAGCACCTTCGCCACAGCAGTTCCCTTTTAGGAACTCGAGCTGTGTCTCAACACTTTGGGAACGCTACTGCATTGTCCACGCTTTGAATAATGTGTGTATTGGAAGTATAAAATGCACCTGGAGTGAAGCTGGCACCATCTTCTGTTTCTTCACGAAGCGCTCTGTGTGTTTGTGTATATTGTCTGTCTATTGTTTGTCTGAAAAAAAAAGAAAAAAAAAAGAATGCAAGCAAGAAAGTGAAGCACATTTCTCGGCTGTGTGTTCCTCCTTGCCCCTGCTATATTTCAAGGGGGGATACGTACAGCTTGTGTGTGGCTTGCTTGGGAGCGGAGCATTGTGCTCTCATATCTCTGTGTTTGCTTTGCTCCCGCTGGGCACTCTTCGAGTTAAGTGCCCTCACTCCTTGTGGTTCTAGTCCTGCTTGTCACTATCTCCAACCTCATCTGCTTGGTCCAGCACTTGCTCACGGCTTTGGAAGCATGCCTTTTGGTGGTTTCTTCCCCTTGCGATGCGTGCATGCAGCTCTGCCTCTCTTCCTCTGAGGAGGGGGGCAGGGTTGCGCTCTGCATCACCGAAGTTGAGGTGCTAATGGAGGTTGTGACTGGGTTCTTCCCACTGTGGTGGGAACCGAGCAGGCTCTGATCATGGAACGAGAAGTAAAGACTCTCCTGAGGAAGGAGGCCATCGAGGTGGTTCCTCCATCAGAAAAAGAGTCCGGGTTCTACAGCCGTTACTTCATAGTTAACAAAAAGGACAGCATCCTATTCTGGATTATGTCAGCTGAACTGCTTACTTGTTAGACACAGGGTCAGGATGCTAACCCTCAAGCAGGTCGTATCTCATATCAGATCCAAAGACTGTTTTGTCAGGATAGATTTAAAGGATGCGTACTTTCACGTATCCATCCTTCCTTCTCACAGGAAGTTCCTGAGGTTCGCTTTCTGGGCCGAAGCTTACCAGTATCGTGTTCTTCCGTTTGGTCTTGCCCACTCACCCCGCACCTTCACAAAATGTGTTGATGCGGCTCTGGTCTCCCTGAGACTTCAGGGCATCTGCATCCTCAACTATATTGACCACTGGTTGATATTAGCTCAATCACATGAACGCTTTTGGGTTTCGGCTGAACAGTGGGACAGGGGGCGAAAGAACACTGGACCACTGTTACACACCATTCAAGAATAGCTACAAAGCACAATCATGTCCACCGTTTGGGAAATCGGACCATGCCGCCATCTTCCTCATGCCTGTTTACAAACAAAGGCTGAAACAGGAAGCTCAGGTTCAGAGGTAGATCGCGCGCTGGACTGACCAATCGGTGGCCGGACTGCAGGACGCTTTGGATGATGCAGACTGGGACATGTTCCGGGGCAGCTCTGATGACGTCAACATGTTTACGGAAGCGGTTGTGGGATTCATCGGGAAACTAGCGGATGATACGGTGCAAAAAAACACCATCAGAACGTTTCCCAACCAGAAGCCGTGGGTGGATAAAACCATCCACGATGCTCTGAGATCCCGCTCCGCTGCCTACAACACGGGGCTCGACACCGGGGACATGGAGGAGTACAAGGCTGCGTCTAACAGTGTTCGCAGAGCGGTGAAGGATGCAAAGCGGCGCTATGGGAGGAAACTAGAGTCACAGTTCCAACATGGTGGCTCTAGGAGCCTGTGGCAGGACTAAGGACAATAACGGACTATAAAACACCATCTTCTAAAATGCTGAATGTGGACGCTTCTCTGGCAGACGAGCTAAACACCTTTTACGCTCATTTCGAGGCTGCAGCTAACCACGCTAGTGGTGCTAGCGGCACAACCAGCGTGCATGCCGAGAGAGCCGGAGAGGTAAACACGTTCACCATCTCGAAGCATGACGTGAGGAGGGCATTCAAGAGAGTGAATACCAGGAAGGCAGCAGGACCAGATGGCATCACAGGTCGGGTTCTGAAAGCCTACGCTGACCAGCTTGCATCGGTGTTCACTGAGATATTCAACCTCTCACTGGAACAGTCTGTTGTCCCCTCATGTTTCAAACAGTCCACCATTGTTCCTGTCCCAAAGAAACCCCAGCCCACCTGCCTTAATGACTATCGCCCTGTAGCCTTGACCTCAGTAGTGATGAAGTGTTTTGAGAGACTGGTCAGAGACTTCATCACTGCATCACTACCAGACACACTGGACCCACTACAGTTTGCGTACCGTCAGAATCACTCTACTGAGGACGCCATTTCACATCTCCTCCACACTACAATCAGCCACCTGGACCAAAGAAATGGGAATTATACAAAGATGCTGTTTGTTGACTACAGTTCAGCATTTAACACCATAATTCCCTCCACACTCACCTCTAAGTTGGAGGTCCTGGGACTCAGCCAGCCGCTGTGTCAATGGATCTCTAACTTCCTGACTGACAGACCACAAGCCGTACGGGTGGGAAAACACACCTCATCCACCCTCACCCTCAGCACTGGAGCTCCCCAGGGTTGTGTTCTGAGCCCCCTGATGTACTCACTGTACACATATGACTGTGTGGCCACTTCCAACTCCACAACCATCATCAAGTTTGCTGACGACACTGTTGTGGTGGGTCTGATCTTCAACAACGATGATACGGCCTACCTACAGGAGGTTAAAAACCTGGAGAGATGGTGCCAGGAGAACAACCTTCTCCTGAACGTCAGCAAGACTAAGGAGTTGATCGTGGACTTCAGCACGAAGCAGGAGCGGTCATACCAACCGCTAAACATCAGCGGGACTCCAGTGGAGAGAGTGGACAGTTTCCGGTACCTAGGTGTTCACATCACACAGGACCTGTCTTGGTCCTGTCATACCAACACCCTGGTGAAGAAGGCCCGGCAGCGTCTGTACCAATCAAGCATTTTCAATCAAGCATTTTCTCCCAGACCTCAGAAATCACCACGTGCTTATCCGTATGGACAATACCTTGTTGTTTTCTTACATCAACCATCAAGGAGGTCTGCACTCGCACACCCTGTACAGGCTGGCACACCAGATCCTCCTGAAGGCCCAGGGAAAGCTCCTCTCAGTTAAAGCAGATTACATCCCTGGTTCATTTGAACAAAGCAGCAGACACCCTGTCGAGTTAGGGGTTGAGACCTGGGGAATGGCCACTCCACAAGTGGTGGAGCAGATTTGGGAGAAAGTCAGCAAAGCCCAGGTGGATCTGTTTGCGTCTCAAGAGACATTGCACTGTCCCCTCTGGTTCTCCCTTACTCCTCCAGCCCCACTGGGGCTTTACACTATGGCTCAGGTGTGGCCGATGCTGCACCTGTATGCCTTCCCCTCCATCGTGCTGCTTCCGGGAGTTCTAAATAGAGTTTACCAGGACAGAGTCTGTCTCCTCCTGGTGGCTCCGAAATGGCCGAGCAAACCTTGGTTGTGGAGGCTGTGGCTGTGGCCCCTGAGGTGGTAAAGACCATTCTCCACTCCAGAGCTCCCTTCACGAGGAATTCGTATGCCGTTAGATGGCGCCTGTTCTGCTCGTGGTGTGAGCACCACCAGCTGAATCCAGTTCACTGTCCGGTTGGTTCTGTGCTGGAATTCCTCGAAGGACAGTTTTCCAAAGAGTTGGCCCCATCCAGACTGAAAGTTTACGCGTCTGCCATTGCGGTGTATCATACACTCTTAGCGGGGCAGTCTCTGGCAGAGACCCTCTCATGACGTGTTTTTCTTCACCGCACCTGGATTCTGAGGCCCCCGGTGCAACCTAGAGTACCTGGGTGGGACCTGGCAGTCATGTTGGAGGCTCTGTCTGAGCCCCGCTTAAAACCTCTGGCCAAGGCACCTCTCTATCAAGACAGCATTCTTGTTGGCCATTTGCTCTCTCAAGAGAGTCAGAAATCTGCAGACCCTTTCTGTGGCCCCCTCCTTTCTGTAGTTTACTCCAGGCATGGCCAGTGCCTTTTGGTACACTAGAACAGGTTACATCCCCAAGGTGCCCTCAGTCATCCCACAACCCGTGAGTTCACATGCATTCTACCCTCCTCCGTTTCAGGCCCCAGACCAAGAGAAACTGATCCAGCTGTGCACGGTACAAGCACTAGACACTTACATCGACAGGACGGGTCGCTGGAGGAAGTCTGACCTAACAAGCATACACTGAGCAGGTGGATCATTGATGCCTTTGCATCTTCTTATAAGTCCTCTGGTCTCCCCGGTCCATTTAGGGTCAGAGCTTACTCGACCTAGAGTGTGGCAGCCTTTAAGGCTTGGTCCTCTGGAGTATCCCTCCAAGACATCTGCAATGCTACGGGCTGGTCCACCACGCTGACCTTTGTCCGGTTCTACAACCTGGACCACAGTGCCACTCCTGGCCCCTCTGTCCTTTGACCTAGCTGTGCCCATACACACTAGTTAGGGACTGGTCAGTTTGGCGTGATTGGACATTTGTTCCCAAAGTTTTGCAACGCAGCTCGAGTTCCTAAAAGGGACTGTCTCTATTTATGTAGGGTATGTAACCCTAGTTCTCTGAGGGAACGAGACATTGCGTCTCTAGGCCACACTGCTGACGTCCCTGCAGCCCTTCCTTCTCCTTTACAGAAGCTGGTGCCGGCTTCAATCCATGTGCATTTTATACTTCTTGGTCGTGACGTCACCCCGCTGGTGACAGCCCGCTTCCAATTTTGACTGATTACACACATTATTCAGAGAGTGGACAACGCGGTAGCATTCCCAAAACGGTGTGACGCAGCATCTCATTCCCTCAGGGAACCAGGTTTACATACGTAACCTAGAGATTATCTCTGTGTAGAGCTCACAACATCATCAAGGACTATATGTATTCCAGTCATAAACTGTTTAACCTCCTTCCATCAATAAGGAGATACAGGAACAGCAGGTTCAGGGACGGCTTTTTTCATCCACCATCACCCTACTGAACTCTACACTACAATCTACTGTAAAACCTTCTACTTGTTGTTCCTTTACAAAAGTGTCTGTACATTGTTTTCAATGCCATAGACTTATAACCATTTACTGTACTTCTCAACAATGTCCACACATCTCTCCACTGCTATAGTCTTTATATTTATTCACTGTACATATGTTTACATATATATATATATATATATATATATATATATATATATATATATATATTACATGCTGTACATATACTACATATTTATATGCACTTGTCTATTTGCACAATTGCTACTTTTTGCTATCTCTCTATCTTAATGAAAGTAGAAGTGTGTAGCGCTTATTTATCTTTTTTCTTATTAAAAGATAAAGTGAGTGCAGATTGTTGGTGGTTATTTTTCTTTTTAGGTGACAGCGGGGGTTGTGTGGGGGGTGTTTCTGGTTTGGTTCTGCTACTATGGCGTGTAGAACCGCTACTGCAAGCATCCATTTTTTAATAACTGCAATGTTAAAAGTCTCGGTCTGACTTGAACGCCCCTTGTATTTATAGGAGACTCGATGAGCTGAAGGTTGGAAAATTCAAAGGCAACTTAATTTTAGCCTCAACATAGAGGTCATTTCTACACAAGAAATGTCCAGGCTACTGAAACTATCTGGAAAGAAGACCAGCTCAGGAGGCAGATCAAGATAATACTCCTCAGAACTAACCCTAGCATATTTAAATTATGAGTGGAATCATTGCCCAATGCTTATCAGTTTAATACAATATACTGATATTTACTTTCACTCTGGGAAAGTCATTACTGGAGGAAACTTTCAGAGGTGATCCTGTTATCATTAACTACCTTCATTAACAAGTGTGACCCTCACCCATCCTGCTCAAACAATGCATGTGACACATTTACGTAAATTCAATGACATTATTAAGTAAATAAAGTTTTACAGCAGTAATTCTAGTTCTGTCCGTCTCATCATGTATCAGCACTCGGTGTTAAAAAGGCAATTTTTAGGAAAATAATGAATTTAATCCATTTTGGAAAAAAGCTGTAACGTAAAATGTGGAAGAAGCGAAGAGATGTGAATATTTTCCGGATGCACTGTAAATCTTTCTCTAATTAAGAAACCTGACCTTCACCCTGTCAGCTGTCCAACTACAGGCCAAAATCAAACCTCCCCTTTATCTCCAAGATTCTAGAAAAGGTTGTAGCGCAGCAGGAGCACACCTACTTTGGTGGAAACGAATGATCTTATAATCAAACAATGGAGGTGATTATTTTCCTCTTCCACCACAGAAACATGAAGCTTAAAATGGGGGGATGGGGGGGGATTGTGTTCATCATGTTACCATAAAAGTGTAAAAAAAAAAAAATTGTTCTGACCACTAAGGACAGATTCACAAATAACCTGCATGATATATCTCAATTTCTCACTAAACCCCTAAATGCTAATAATCTTGATGAAATGGCTAAGAACATAGACCTTATCCTCACTAGCACATTAGACACTGTTGCCCCCATCCGGTTAAAAAAGGTTCGAGAACAAGCACCTGCACCTTGGTATAATAGTCATACGCATGCCTTCAAGAGAACAGCACGTAATCTGGAGAGAAAATGGAGGAAAACTAAATTGGAGGTATTTAGAATTGCGTATAAAGACAGTATGCTCAGCTACAGACAAGCGCTAAAAGCTGCTAGAGCTGAACACCTGAGCAAACTCATAGAACACAACCAAAACAATCCCAGGTTCCTTTTCAGTACAGTAGCTAAACTAACTACAAATCAGGGATCTGAAAAATGTGTTCCATCACAGTTTAGTAGTGAGGACTTTATGAATTTCTTCACTGAAAAAATTTATAACATTAGAAAAACAATTGTGGAGGTCCAACCTCTGACAGCATCTCCTGACATTATCTCGCCTACAACTCCACAACTCCACTGTTTTACATGTACAGGACAGGAAGAGCTGTATGATGTTATTACCAAAGCTAAATCAACAACATGTCAGTTAGATCCCATTCCAACTCATCTACTGAAAGAAGTGTTATATACAGCTGGTGAGCCTCTTCTGAATATTATTAACTCCTCACTATCGTTAGGTCATGTCCCTAAATCCCTCAAGCTAGCAGTTATTAAGCCCCTCATTAAAAAACCTAATCTGGATCCAAACACGCTATCGAATTACAGACCCATTTCAAATCTCCCATTTATGTCTAAGATTTTAGAAAAGATTGTCGCTGCCCAGTTCTGTTCCTACTTACAAGAGAACAATATCTTTGAAGAGTTTCAGTCAGGTTTTAGGCTCCATCATAGCACAGAAACTGCTCTAGTTAAAATCACTAATTACCTGTTTTTAGCTTCAGACCAAGGCTTTATCTCGCGGTTAGTTTTACTAGATCTTAGTGCTGCATTCGACACTATAGATCATGATCTCCTCCTAGATCGGCATTCAGGGACAGGCATTAAGCTGGTTTAAATCCTACCTGTCCGATCGTTACTATTTTGTATTTCAACCTGCATTTAGACGGATGTTCTGTAAATATCAGTTCAACAGTAAAAGACCTGGGAGTTATTTTAGAGCAACTTGTCTTTTTAAAATCATATCAACTATGTTACAAAAACAGTTTCTTCCACCTTAGAATTATTGCTAAGCTAAGAAACATGTTATCTATATCTGATGCAGAGAAGCTCGTCCATGCTTCATGACCTCCAGACTGGACTATTGTAATGCATTACTAGGTGGATGTCCTGCATCATTAATAAACAAGCTTCAGTTAGTTCAGAATGCAGCAGTCAGAGTTCTCACAAGGTCGAGAAAATATCACCATATAACCCCAATCTTATCTTATAAGTTTCAAATCCACTACAAACTACTGCTACTTACCTACAAAACACTAAATGGTTTATCTCCATGTATCTCTTCAGTCTGCTAACACGCTACAATCCGTCACGCTCCCTGAGATCTCAAAACTCTGGACTTCTAGTAGTTCCTAGAATAGCAAAGTCCACTAAAGGTGGTAGAACATTCTCACATTTAACTCCTAAACTCTGGAATAGTCTTCCTGACAGTGTTTGGGGCTCAGACACACTCTCCCAGTTTAAGTGTAGATTAAAGACGTATCTTTCTAGCGAGTTCTACACATAACACACATCACATCATAACCTTGTGCTCCAGAACATCTGATCACATCACATTATCAACTTGTGCTGTTAATATCATGAACAGCAGCTACGCTAATTCCTCTCCACTGCTTCTCTTTCTCTCCCCATCCCGAGGCATCCCGAGGTTGCTCCAGCTCCAGTCACGTCCCACCTCATGAGGATTATGGACCTCTAAAGAAGTAGATGCCGCAAACATCTCGAACCATCTGGAGACGTACCAGTGCCATTTGGATCCCACTTCATGTGGAGTTTGGACACCGGACCTCCTGGAGTGTTTAAAGGCTCTGGCATGGAGAAGCTGGTGTTGGATCTGTGATGATCACAAATGTTGAGCTATTTTATGAGTTGCTCAGTAGCTCCTAGTTTTATAACCATAATGACTGTAAAAGACTGTAGAAAGATCATCACTCATAATCACACACTCCAGTGCTCATGTTAGTTCTCACTCTCCAGTGTTCTGTAGTGTTTAAAGACTATAATCACACTCTTGATGTCACCCAAATGAGGATGAGGTTCTGCTTTTGAGTCTGGTTCCTCTCAAAGTTTCTTCCTCATAACATCTAAGAGAGTTTTTCCTTGCCACAGTCGCCATGGTGCTCACACCATTCACCGTATCTCTTATATTCTGTAAAGCTGCTTTGAGACAATGTCTGTTGTGAAAAACGCAATAGAAATAAACTTGACTTGACTAAAGGAAACCCAGACTCTCGAGACTCCTTCCATACACGGTATAATAAACCTGTAGTGGTTCCTATACTATAATTCTTATAGAACAGGTAGAACTTCACTCCAGTGGTGTTGTGTTCTCTAGTCCCACATATTACTCATTTCTAATACATAACCTTGCTATGACCTTGATGTTTGGTTTTAATAAAAAAAAACTCGGGATCTCCCGAGTTACGTTGTGGGAAACAGCACTGAAGCGGCGCATCGAGGTTTGGATGAGGTTATGACACGTATATGAACATTCGCACGCTTTCGCACGTGAAGGAACTGCAACACAAATCAAACCAACAACAGAGGAAACAAAGAAACGTGTAGATTTTTAGAAAAAATACGATTTATTTTGACCTGCGCCCGGGGAATTCCACTTCCTGTCTGAATACTTGCAGTAAACTGGAACATTGAACGATTATCCATGCAAAGCTAACAGCACAGGAGTGTGTGTGTGTGTGTCTGTGTGTGTTTGAAAGCAAAGCGTATGCTACACAATGTTTATCCCTCGTATTGCCCCCAGCTCCCCCACCCCCAAAAAACACACAAACACAAGCTCTAGAACCCGCATGCCGTTAGCCCTGATTGCTTTTCGTTCTGATTCTCAGGCTCCGCCTCCTTTTCTCTGATCGTAGGATGGACTGAACTTCAACGTATGGAAACACTGGTTTGTGTATTGTGTAAAAATCATTAGGAAACCGTGCGCACATATATATATATATATATATATATATATATCCTCCAGAACATTTAAAGCACATGATCTGTTTTATGGAACATTTGGTGAGTATTACAGTCAGATTTATGTAAGATACAGTACATGATCTATTTAAAGTGAGGGTGAAGACACGCCCTTTTCTGCTCTTTATACATCGTTTGCATATCCATCCATTTAAGAAGTCATGTTGGAGACTCAATGGTAAATAAAGAAGGGGTCAAAATGTATTTTAATATTGACAAAGCAGTTGAGGGTTAAGGGCATTGTTCAAATTGAGGGGGAGACCTCCCATAAGCATTAGGTGACCCCCATAAACCGCAATAAAATTAACTTGGGGGTCCCCTAGTTTTTATTACAACTAGGATACTAGATGCATTCAAATGATCGTGCTGCCACTGCCACAAAGCAAAACTGTCCATTATTTGCTCCGATTTTATAATAAACTCATCCAAATCAGAATTTTGTCCGAAAAAATCACCACATGCTGTTTTCTGAAGGAAGTCGCTGCGTGACGCAGAATCGATCCTGATTTATTTTACCTCACAATGATGGTAAGATGTAATTGTTTGGTTTATGACTGTTATACCAACGGTACAAGAGTTCTAAGGGGGACCCCCAAGAGCTTTGACACAATTCAAACAAGGTTAAGGGACTTGCTCAAGGTGCACCAGGGGTAGCTTTGTGATGCTGGGATTTGAACTCAGGACCTTTAGAGCTAAAGGCCAACATCTTAGGCACTAATATGCCACTGGAAATGTAGTTTTGCAGTCGGTGGCTCAGCAGCAGCTTTGGAAAATTGCTCAAGCTGATTGGTGGATTTTATTAATTAATCTTGTGCTAAAACAAACTTTTCATATAATTAAAGAGTAACCAGCCCAAGATATATTGCCAGATTTATTCAAACAACTCCTCCAACAAAACATTTTTTATAATGCATCAATAAACATACAGAAAAGAACAATCAAAACTAAAAGAAACTCCGATTATGCTAATATGCTGTCACACATGTTATGTCATCACATACTTAATTAGACATGGAAAACAAAGGTGAGACATTTTGAACAATTGAGAAACTGAACTGTTAAAACTTTTTCCAGATTCAGGCTTTTGTTACTTGATTATGTTATACAGCACAACTACATTGTTAAAGGTTTGGTACTGGTCAGAATTCCAGTCGATCACATTTCCCCCCTGAGCCTGACTCAGATTTTTATACAGCTCCCAAATCTGACTAGCGCTAAGAACACTATCCCACATGTGTACGTCTGAGATTTCACCCTTGAAGCTCTGACCCTTGTCAAAGCTGCCCAGTAACGAGTCAGGATCCTGCCCAAGAATGACAGCTCCACTTGGATCGACAAGA
Organism: Silurus glanis; assembly: GCA_014706435.1. Classification (NCBI taxonomy): domain Eukaryota; kingdom Metazoa; phylum Chordata; class Actinopteri; order Siluriformes; family Siluridae; genus Silurus; species Silurus glanis. The sequence continues at coordinate 21,925 of JAAIIK010025012.1, forward strand.
TGTCCACGTCTGTAGATCTTCACCATGCTGCGGTGTCCATTCACCCAAAATGAGGTGGCTCCGGTGATCGATTCCCAGGTGATGCACAGGTGAGTGGGGAACTCGTACAGTGGCAGTAGATTAAACATGGCAGCATTACTATTGCTCCTCAAGTAAAGAGAGAGTCGTCCGTCTTTCTCCCGCCACACATTGAGCTCATCGTGATCTTGGGTGCGATAAGCAAACAGGATGATTTCTCGCCTGCCCTTCAGCTCGGTGGCGATGCGCATGCAGAGAGTGAAGGCCTGCAGATTCAGAGGTTTCATCGGAGTGATGCGCACGTAGGATGAGTCAGATTCCTCGGGAAACAAAAATATCTTCCCTAGTTGCAGAAGAAAAACACAGTATATGTGTATCTAAAACCCCATGTACACTTCAGCTCACAGGTTTAATCCAGAAATCAGCCATAATGAACACAATCAGATTTTGGGTTTACTGTAGATTTTAATTCTTAAACTGGAGATTTCACAGTGTCTCTGGTGTGTCTCAGTCAAAATCTGAATCAGAAAGGGATTTACTGTGAATTGAGCAAAGAATCACAACACTGAAACTGAAAGAGACAAAAAGGTCTCTGGATGAATTTTACAAAAAGAGAAAGAAACTTACGGCCTGTGGCTGAGACCAAAGGCAGGAGAAGCAACAGGACCAGTGTTGCCATCTTCATCTTACCGCAGTGGTTAATAACAACACGACTGCTACTAAAGATATTCACATTTTAGTACAGAACACACGTGTTAATGATTGTCTGTTAAATGTCAAAACGTATGAACACTTACTTTTTTGAATACTTCTCCAGTATCACCAACAAAAGAGAAAATCTCAGAATGACTCGCAGGTCTACAGCTCAGTGGGTTTATTATGACACATGTGGGAGGGGTTGGGCATCTCCAAACCAGTCTCAGAGAACAAAAAATTTCACTATGATGAAATAGTCATAGTCCTTCTTGGTCAGGGTAGAGTTTACCATAAGAATGATTTTAGGAGCAAAACAGAGCAGGCAGCACTTGAGTTGAGAAGGTTGACCAGAGCTACCTGCAGGTATGAAGCTGAAAATGTCAGGGGCATAAAGACGAGTGATTAATGAATTCCTGTCCGGTTGATTTTGTGGGTTGATTGTCTTTTTTACTTTTTTTGCTTGTAATTCCAGCTGACATTCCAACATGCAATCATTTGTTCAGTCAATCGCTTTTTCTGAAAAAAAAAAAACTGCTGAAAAAAGCATCTGCTACTGCTTTATAAATAATGGTTTTAGAGATGGATCATCTTTCTGTGCTGCCAACTACTATAGTAGTTCTTTCACACATGTTGATTTTGACAAAGAACCACCAAAACCGTCAAGTCATGGCTGAACATCAAACCCTGAAGGAAATGCTTAGAAAATCTGTCAACAATACAACATCAGAATTTTTCATGACTCCAGTTTTGGATACAGGGAAGCCACCCAGGCATCCATAAGTTAACAGTTTGACCAGTACAGAGAGCCCTTGATGTGCTCATTAAGACCTGAAAGGGGGCCAAGGTCAACAGACCAAGGTCAATCTTATGAGCTTAAATTAAGCGACAGATTGGACAGACTTGTTCCAATAGAGCATGGAAACTACACCAAAGCAGGAGTTTATTAGAAGATATATAAATGTTATGTCTGGAGAAAATCAGGCACAGATAATTACCTGTCAAAAAGCATTTCAGCAGTGAATCACGGTGTGGTATCATCATGCTGTGGGGGTGTTTTTTTAGCATTTCCCTCAGGGTTGAGGAAAAATGAAATGGAGCAATGAACATAGATCTAAATAAAACCTGTTCCACAGCACTCAGGACCTCAGTCTGGCAACACAGGAGTGGATTAGAGACGACTCTGTGAATGTTCTAGAATCCTGACCTGAACCCTATTGAACATCTCTTGAGAGACAAAAAAGTGGCTTCCACCGATGATCCCCAGCCAACCTGCCCCAGCTTGAGATTTACCATCTAGGGACGTACCAGTGCCAATTGGATCCCACTACATGTGTGGAGTTTTGACATTGGACCTCCTGGAGTGTTTAAAGGCTCTGGCATGGAGAAGCTGGTGCTGGATCTGTGATGATCACAAATGTTGAGCTCAGTAGCTCCTACTTTTATAACAAAGACTGTAGAAAGAACATTACTTATAATCTTATACTCCAGTACTCATGTTAGTTCTCACTCTCCAGTGTTCTGTATTGTTGAAAGATTTATGATCAAACTCTTGATGTCACCCAAATGAGGATGGGTTCCCCTTTTGAGTCTGGTTCCTCTCAAGGTTTCTTCCTCATTACATCTAAGGGAGTTTTTCCTTGCCACAGTCCCCATGGCTGCTCATCAGGGATAAATACACACCATTCACCTTCACTGTTGATTTCTGTAAAGTTGCTTTGAGACAATGTCTGTTGTGAAAAGCGCTATAGAAATAAACTTGACTTGACTTGACTTGACTAGTCCACATGTGTAAAGCTTGTTGTGTCAAACCCAAAAAGACTCGAGACTGGAACTGCTGCCAAAGCAGCTTCAACTAAGTACAGAGAAAAGTATCTGAATATCTATGTTTTATTTCAGAACTTTTTTTTTTTAACAGATTTCCAGCAATTTGTAGAATTCTGTATCATTATTGGGGACTGAGTGTAGATGATTGCAGTATCAGACTGTGACATAAGAACATTGAAAAAAAGTGAAGAGTCTGAATGCTTTCTGAATGCACAGTATATTCACTCATGTTAGGCTGAAGTTGAAGAACACATGGACAGCTATAATACAGCAGACCTGAAGCAGAGAGGTGTAAGGACCTTGCTTAAACCTCCAGGAGCTCAACAGTGGCAGCTTGTCATTCTTGGGGTTTGACCCACCAACCTTCTGAGCATTAACAGACTCACTCCTTTTGCTGTTTATCTCATTCTTATCGTTATATTCGAACAGTTTGTTTTAATCCATGTACATTTCAGTTTGGCTTTTGCTGGCCTTGGCTTCATGCTTGTTCTTTAGATAAGAGGTACCAGTATTTGTATATGACCTCCACAACCATAAAGCTCCAAAAAGGACGAAGTATATATTTTTTATCTTCTTTATCATTTTAGACAAACGTGGTAGTTTAGGAATGGGCTGGAAATTGTTCAACTCTGGAACCTTAATGCTGGGTTTATTAATTAAAGAAGAAACTACATAACAAATTACACCAAAGCATGAGCTTATCAGAAGACATATATGATGTTATGTCTGGAGAACATCAGGCACAGATAATCACCTACCCAAAATCACAGTGATGCATGGTGTGGTATCATCATGCTTTGGGGTGATATTCTGGAGAATGGAGTGGGAGTCTGGTCAGGGTTGAGGGAAAATTAAATAGAGCAAAGAACATCTCCTAAATAAAACCTTTTCCACAGCACTCAGCACCTCAGTCTGGACCGAAGGTTCACCTACCTACATGACTATGACCCTAAACACACAGCAAAGGTAACACTGGAATGGATTAGAGCCGACTCTGTGGATGTTCTAGAGTGGCCCAGCCAGAGTCCTGACCTGAACCCTATTGAACATCTCTTGAGAGACACAAAGGTGGCATCCACCGATGATCCCCATCCCCCAGCTTGAGAGGATTTGCCCTGAAGAATGCCAGTATCTGTCTAGAACCTCCACAACCACAAAGCTCCACAAAGGAGGAAGTATATTTTCTATCGCGTGCATTTCCCTTTTTCAGAAAGAAGAAGTAAATTGCTTACTCAGCGGGAGTGAGGAAGCCGGAGGGGCAGACAAATCTTTCGGTGCAAAACTTGAGCTTTTCCCCACATGCATTCAGGTTACTAAATTCACTTGCACTGCTGTCTGCCAGTTTGATTAACACTCTCTGGACTGGACCACAACATCTGCACAATCTATCAGTAATAGGACACGCTAGCTACTTACTAATGTGTGTGTGGCAGTGGTGACGGTGTAAATGCAACAAAACAATTACAACCTAACTAGTCTATTTGGATTGTAGTTAAGTTTGGTTACTTTTAATTGAGGTGACGTCATAAAGCTGTTCTGTGATTGCATCTGTTCTTGCATTTAAAAGGTCCTGAACTGAGTTCAGTGAGGGAGAATCTCCAGTACAGCTTAAAAGGCTCGTTTAAAAGACATTTTATATATATATATATATATATATATATATATATATATATATATATATATATATATATATATATTATGAGGATATATCTTATGGCTTCAATTAGCCAAGGAGTTTTATGTAGAACAATGTGAGACACTTAGCACTATAAAGGACACTCGGACTCAGGTGGCAGAAAGTTTGCACAGGAACTGAATATCATGACCCTGCTTGAGCTGCTGATATTTATACATGTAATGAAGCTCTCAGAAATGTATCCAAATTTGTGGTCTGCTCTGAGAACATGTCTTAATCTTCAGCTGAAACAGAGAGGAGCTTTTCTAACCTGAAACTAATCACATCATACCCGAGGTCCACTGCGTCACAAAATGCGACGATTATGTAATCGATGACTTTGAATAAAAGAAAGGAAGAAAGCTCAGCTTTTAGGGAAGTACATTTGGAGTGAAAATATTTAGTGAAATATTTGGTTTGTTTGTTGTGTGGTTTCTTCTTTAATTAATAAACCCAGCCTTGAGGTTACAGACACTTTTGTCTAAAGTGAAAGAGATGGTAGTTTTGAATCAATTTATCCCTTTCTTGCATGAGAATGATCTCCTGGATGAATTCCAATCTGGTTTCAGTGTTGGTCATAGTACAGAGACCACTCTGGTGAAAGTTTTAAATTATTAATTGTTAGTGGTTTGGCAACTATCTCGCTTGCAGCTTGTGCAGGACGCTGCAGCTTGGCTTTTGACTGTAACGGAAAGAAGGGAACTTTCCACTCTGGTGCTGTCCTCTCTCCATTGGTTGGCAGTTAGGTATAGTATTGTGTTTAAAATATTATTGTTGGTTTTTAAAGCGATACACATTTTTTCAGTCGTGTTATCAGGGATTATCCATAGAGGTTTTAAGGTCCCAGTTGAAAGCTCTGGTTATGAAAGGCACAACAACACCTGTACTTCTTGAGGAGTCTTAAGAAAGCTTATCTGTCCCCAGGGATTCTAACCAGTTTCTACCATTGCATCATTAAGGGCATCCTGACCAACTTCATCACTGTATGGTACGGAGGCTCCACTGTGTGTAAACGTAAACTCCTGCAAAGGGTGGTCAAAATCGCCCAACGCATCACTGGCACCCAACTACCTGCCACTACAACTACCCGCCACATCATCAAGGACTCTTCACATCCCAGTCGCAAACTGTTTAATCTCCTTCCATCAAGAAGCAGATACTGGAACATACGCACCAGAACCAGCAGGTTCAGAGATAGCTTTTTCCATCCACCATCACCATCACCCTACTAAACTCTACACTAGACTGTTAGATCTCTGTATAAACACTGTATAAGCACTGTATAAACACTGTGTATAACATCTGTACAATTATACATACAATGTACATATTACATATTGTATTTTTTATATTCCCAATCCTCTGCACATATTGTGCCTTACATACATCTGCACTGTTTTATTTGTGTATCTATATATACATTACTGTAAATTCTGCCTAATATTTCACATTCATGTTCAATATTCATATATATTTATATATATTTACAGGTGCATCCCAATAAATTAGAATATCATTAAAGGTTGATATATTTTAGTAATTCAATACAAAAAGTGAAACTTGTATATTATATAAGTCCATCACACACAGACTGTGTCAGCGATCCACCTGCCATGCCCTCCTCGGTGGCTGTCACGCTGCCTCATTCTGCCGCTCCGGCATTAACTACAGACACCTGTCCCTCATTTAGATTTTCCTATATAAGCTCCCGTTCCGATCTCACTCATGTCGGACCTACTCGATGAAGGTAGTTGACCTGGTTCCTGACTGCCAGCATTTCCCGCTGGTTCCAGCTCCGATCCCCTTTCTGTGGATTACTATCGCATACACTCGCGTTGTGGATTATACCCGCAGTGGATTATACACGTTCCGTGGATTCTACCCGTTCCGTGGATTATCCCTCCGTAACAGATTAAACCGGCATCACGGACTATACCAGCATTGCGGTTCGTAACCTCTCTGACTTCTGTTTGTGTGCTGTCTCAATCAATAAACTATGATAGAGTTACTTCCGCACTTGACTCGTGGTCCGTACCCTGACAGAAGGTCCGACCGAAATAAAAAGATGAGAAATCACTCTTCCGCGATGGATCGGCAGCCCGATTCCGCTTTGGATTCTACCCGGAAGCCCGCTGCCGCTTGCGGCTCATGCTCGCCAGGTCTGGCTCATGTATGTGCGGCGGTGGCACTCGCCTCCGAGAGCCTGAGGGCATTCCCAGCTCGCTTCTCCGGCGACCCGGCCGAATGGAGCGGCTTCCTGTGGAGTGTCAGCAGATTTATGGAGGTACGATCATCCCAATTCGCCACCGAACGAACCAAGATTGTGTTCCTCACCTCGCTACTGGCTGGGAAGGCTCTCTCATGGGCCAGCATGATGTGGAGTGCCAATTGGGACAATCTTAGCTCTTATGCCAGTTTCACCGGGCAAATCACAGTCCCTGATCCCTGATGAGCAAGCCATGGCGACTGTGGCAAGGACAAACTCCCTTAGCTGTTATGAGGAAGAAACCTTGAGAGGAACCAGACTCAAAAGGGGAACCCATCCTCATTTGGGTGACATCAAGAGTTTGATCATAAATCTTTCAACAATACAGAGCACTGGAGAGTGAGAACTAACATGAGCACTGGAGTATAAGATTATAAGTAAATGTTCTTTCTACAGTCTTTGGTATAAAAGTAGGAGCTACTAAGCTCAACATTTGTGATCATCACAGATCCAGCAACAGCTTCTCCATGCCAAAGCCTTTAAACACTCCAGGAGGTCCAATGTCAAAACTCCACACATGTAGTGGGATCCAATTGGCACTGGTACGTCTCTAGATGGTTCGGGATGTTTGCGAGTTCGGCATCTACTTCTTTAAAGTCCATAATCTTCACGTGGTGGGACGTAACTGGAGCTGGCCAAACCTCAGGAAGCCTCTCGATGGGGAGAGAAAGAGAAGCAGTGGAGAGCAATTAGCGTAGCTGCTGTTCATGATATTAACAGCACAAGTTGATAATGTGCATGTGATCAGATGTTCTGGAGCACAAGGTTATGATGTGAGACGTGTTATGTGTTGGCTTTGCTAAAAAGATATGTTTTTAATCTGCACTTAAACTGGGAGAGTGTGTCTGAACCCCGAACATTGTCAGGAAGACTATTCCAAAGTTTGAGAGCTAAATGTGAAAATGCTCTACCGCCTTTAGTGGACTTTGCTATTCTAGGAACTACTAGAAGCCCAGAGTTTTGAGATCTCAGGGAGCGTGACGGATTGTAGCGTGTTAGAAGACTGGAGAGATACATGGGAGCCAAACCATTTAGTGCTTTATAAGTGAGTAGCAGTAGTTTGTAGTCTATTTGAAACTTAACAGGAAGCCAGTGTAGGGACGATAAGATTGGGGTTATGTGATCATATTTTCTTGACCTTGTAAGAACTCTTGCTGCTGCATTCTGAACTAACTGAAGCTTGTTTATTAATGATGCAGGACATCCACCTAGTAATGCATTACAGTAGTCTATTCTGGAGGTCATGAACGCATGGACGAGCTTCTCTGCATCGGATATAGACAACATATTTCTTAGCTTAGAAATATTTCTAAGGTGAAAGAAGCTGTTTTTGTAACTTGATTGATATGATTTTTAAAAGATAAGTTGCTGTCTAAAATAACTTCCAGGTCTTTTACTGTTGAACTAGTGGTTACAGAACATCCGTCTAAATGCAGGTTGAGATGCTGGAGCTTCTGTGTACTAGTTTTTGGGCCGATGAGCAAAATCTCCGTCTTATCAGAATTTAAAAGTAGAAAGTTATGGGTCATCCAATCTCTTATTTCCTTAACACACTCAGTTATCCAAGCTAATTGAGCTGTATCGCCTGGTTTAGATGAGATATATAGTTGGGTATCATCAGCATAACAATGGAAGCTAATTCCATGCCTTCTAATAATATTTCGTAAGGGAAGCATGTATATTGTGAAGAGCAGGGGTCCTAGAACTGAACCTTGTGGCACGCCATAGTTCACTAGCATTAGCCTGGATAGCTCTCCATTTAAATCTACGAAATGGTAACGATTGGACAGGTAGGATTTAAACCAGCTTAATGCCTGTCCCTGAATGCCGATGTAATTCTATAAGCGATCTAGGAGAAGATCATGATCTATAGTGTCGAACGCAGCACTAAGATCTAGTAAAACTAACAGCGAGGTGAAGCCTTGGTCTGAAGCTAAAAACAGGTAATTAGTGATTTTAACTAGGGCAGTTTCTGTGCTATGATGGAGCCTAAAACCTGATTGAAACTCTTCAAAGATATTGTTCTCTTGCAAGTGGGAACATAACTGGGCAGCGACAATCTTTTCTAAAATCTTAGACATAAATGGGAGATTTGAAATTGGTCTGTAATTCGATAGCGTGTTTGGATCCAGATTAGGTTTTTTAATGAGGGGCTTAAGGGACATGACCTAAAGATAGTGAGGAGTTAATAATATTCAGAAGATGCTCAACAGCTGTATATAACACTTCCTTTAGTAGATTTGTTGGAATGGGATCTAACTGACATGTTGTTGATTTAGCTTTGATAATAACATCATAGAGCTCTTCCTGTCCTATACATGTAAAATGATGGTTTTACATGTATAGGACAGTATACATGGAGGATGGTTACGGCGGACCTCCACTACAGCCCCCTTAGTTCTGAGAGTCTCTCCGCTCCAGAGTTCCGCCGAGCGCAAGGTCTCTCGGAAGACGACGTCACAGTCCCAAATTCCTCCCAGGAGGCCGTCGCACTTCAACACCACTCCGGAAGCACTGTCTAGTCTCAGAGATCCCAACAAGGCACTGTTGCGCTTCACAGATCCGCTGAAAGTGATGTTATGGTCCCAGACTCCTCTGAAAGCATTATATTGGGTTGAATATTGGAGACTCGTGGTGTCACACTCTAATCAGCTCGTTAAATCCAAACACCTGCAAAGGTTTCCTGAGCCTTTAAATAGTGTCTCAGTCTGGTTCAGGCTCCACAATCATGGGTGAAGACTGCTGACTTGACAGTTATCCAGAAGATGATCATTCAATTCAATTCATGCTTATTTGTATTGCGCTTTTAACAATGAACATTGTTTCAAATCAGCTTTAAAAAGATAATGTCATGAAAAAAAATTTATATGTTCTCTATAAGTGTAAGTTTGTCCCTGATCAGCAAGCCGGTGGCAACTGTGGCAAAGAAAAACTCCCCGAGATGGCATAAGGAAGAAAACTTGATAAGAACCAGACTCAGGAGGGAACCTCATCTTCATCTGGGTTGCACCGAATGTCCATTTATTACAGATAAATGATGTTGAGGTGGAGTGATGGAGATCAGAGCAAACTGTAGTCCTGAGTCAGTGTAGCAGACTTTTGATATTAACTACAGTCCAAATCCAAATCCATCCTCAAAGCGCCCGTTCTTACTCCGGAATTTCATGGAACCACCCAAGGCGTTGATGAGAAACCATCCCAAGCTGCACAGTGTGGCCTCCAATCGAAGAGGACACTATCCAGAGGCAGGCCTGGACGAAGTGGGAAGATCCACGGAGGGGAGAGGGGCAGGAACAGTGGTCACTGGAACCTCAGGAACATGTTTAACTCGACAGAGAGAGAGAGAGAGAGAGAGAGAGAGAGAGAGAGAGAGAAGAGGGGTGACAGGAAGAGAAGGAAATGGATTATTATGTGTCCTTATTGTTGTATGAAAGTTAAGAACACTGTGACTCGCTATGGCAGCAGAACTGAAAGGGAGAACCAGAAGAAAACACAGACATGAGGGATCTCTGGCATAAGAGACGACCCACCACACCACCATCAACATACCTGAGTGAACGTGTGAGAGTGAGGAGACGACAGCATCCAAATATCCCAGTTCACCAAACACTCCATATCCATGATCCCTCCAGATCTGCTCCTTTACCTCACAAACACCTACTGACTAAAGACTCCACTAAATAAATGTGTTCAGCCTCGACTTGAACACCGAGACTGTGTCTGAGTCTCGAACACTGATTGGAAGGTTGTTCCATAACTGTGGGGCTTTATAAGAGAAAGATCTGCCCCAACAACGTCAGAGGTGTCTAATCTGAGCAAAGGACAAAAAGGACTGAACTGTTGCTCAGTGGGACAAAGTCGTCTTTTCAGATGAAAGGAAAGAAAATGTTGCATTTCATGTGGAAATCAGGGTCCCAGAGTCTGGAAGAAGAGAGAAGAGGCTCAGAATCCAAGTTGCTTGAGGTCCAGTGTAAAGTTTGCACAGTCAGTGGTGGTTTGGGAAGTGTCATCTGCTGGTGTTGGTCCACTGAGTTTTATCAAGTACAAGGTCAGCACAGCCGTCTACCAGGCAGTTCTAGAGCACTTCATGGTCCCTTTGCTGACCAGCTTTATGGGTTGCTGATTTCATTCATTTTTCCAGCAGGATTTGGCACCTGCCCACACTGCCAAAAGCACCAAAAGTTGGTTAAATGACCATGGTGTTGGTTTGCTTGACTGGCCAGCAAACTCACCAGACCTGAACCCCATAAAAAATCTCTGGCGTATTGTCAAGAGGAAAATAAGAAACAATAGAACAAAAAAAAATAATAATAAGCTGAAGACCACTGTAAAAGAACCCTGGGCTTTCATAGCACCTCAGCAGTGCCACACACTGATCACCTCCATGCCACGTCCAATTGAGGCAGTAAATGCAAAAGGAGCCCCGACCAAGTATTGAGTAAATATACAGTAAATGAACATAGACTTTCCAGAATGATAATAATTCACTAAAAATGTTTTTTTGATTGGTCTTGGTCTTTTCATCATCATAAATAAAAGAAACAAACACTTAAAATATGTATGTATGTATGTATGTATGTATGTATGTGTATATATATATATATATATATATAAGAAGACCAGTTCAGGAGCCAGATTGAGATAAGTCTCCTCAGACCTAACCGTAGCATTTTAAGTGGAATCATTGGCCAATGCTCTGAAGGAAGTGAAAGCTGCTTATCAGTTTAATACAATATGCTGATATTTACTTTAACTCCGTGTTTATTGCCTCACACCTTGTTTGGAGCCTTAACTCAGAAAGTCAAGGACAGAAGTGCAAGTCTGAAAGAAAACATAACGTAACATGTGGAAGAAGTGAAGAGATGTGAATACTTTCCGGATGCACTGTAAATCTTTCACTGGCAGTTATCAACTCCCTAATTAAGGAAACCCAGACACTCGAGACTTCTTTCATACACGTTATTAAAAAACCTGTAGTGGTTCCTATACTATAATTCATATAGAACATGTAGAGCTATATGCCTCCCCTCTGTGTGTGTGTTTGTGTGATAACGGCATCGATCACCTCCTTCTGCTACAGACAGGGGGCGATAGAGACACAGAAAAAGAGAGATAGCAGGAATGTGTTTGTACGGGTGTGTGTGTGTGTGTGTGTGTGTGTGTGTGTGTGAGTGTGTGTGTATATGTATGAGTTAGAGTGTGTGTGTGTGTGTGTGTGTGTGTGTGTGTGTGTGTGTTATATGTGTGTGTGTGTGTGTGTGTGTGTGTGTGTGTGTGTGTGTATATATATATAGACAGAGGTGGCAAAAGTACACACATCCTTTACTTAAGTAAAAGTACAGATACTTATGTTTTAAAATACTCGGGTAAAAGTTTTGGCTCTAACATCACACATTTCTATCTGTTCTAAATGTACCATATATTAATACTTCCTGTTTTTAATACTTTAAGCAACATGGACATGGAGAAATATTGATGCTTTATGCAAATGTATGTTTATTATTAGTGAAACTGAACTCAATATAGAGCATGAAGACAAAATATTCTTGTAAATGTTTTA
>JAAIIK010025016.1:0-11083 GCA_014706435.1 Silurus glanis
CACACACAGTTCATCACCCGACTCTCATCTCATCTCACCTTTGGTCTTTTGTTTTTCTTTTTTACCGTGCACTCTTTATTTTTATTTATATATATATATATATATATATATATATCTTTCTGAATGATGTCACTGTGAGCTACAGTAGTGTGTGTGTGTGTGTGTGTGTGTGTGTGCGCTAAACCCCCAGCAGAAGGACAGATTGAGATGCTTGTGTTGAAGCTGATGCCAGTGAGTGCCAGTCTGTGCCACACACCGTTTCCATACTGCCCCGTCAGCAGGGGGAACACACACACAGACACACACGGCATTTAATCCATCCATATTTAGATTCTATCTGGATTTTGTTTGTCCTGAGCTGAAAGCGAGGGGCAGCCATGTTGAGTATTCGTATTTGTGGTATTTCCTTCCACATGTTTCTATCGTATCACTCTGCTTTTCTCAGTCACATGCCAAATGATCCTCGTCTCTGGGAAAACCAGTTGTAACACGTCTTTCCTTCACTTCCTTCCTCCTCAGTTGATGATTTTTCTCCTAGAAAGGTGTGTGAAGTCTGGAACGGCCCGACCGCTTTAAGTAAACTGGAATTGACACTTCCAGAAGGATTTTTGTGAGCGACGCCAACAGTGTCCCCGGAAGGGATTCGGCGTCGGTGCGAAGCAGTTCTCAATCACGTGTCGAGCGTTTCGAGACGTCACACCAAGGTTTCCTGTATTTTATTGAATTTATTTAATGGGCGGGGTCAATGTCAGTGACGCAAATGCGTTTTCCGGTTCAATCACCTCTTTTCCCCATACTGACCGTTTCGTCACGTCAACGTTTCTGGAGTTTTACAAAGACGTGGTTTATTTTATTTATTTATTTTATTTTTAATACGCCGCATCCACGTCACCGCACGTGAGCTCCGTAAAAGATGTTGTAAGTATTACTCCGGATCGTGTAACTGTGCTTATGGCTAACATCCCGCTCTTCCTTTTTCTTCCCAGGAATCGATTTTAAGATTAAAACAGTCGAGCTGCAAGGAAAGAAGATAAAGCTACAGATATGGTGAGTGAGTGAGTGTGTGTGTGAAGACAAGCGACTGCATCTCAAATCGCGTGTTTGTGTTCTTTCTAGCTGATGATTAAGAAGGAATACAGGAATTACAATGCAGTAAAACACTGGAGATGCTGCACTCAATAAACAGGCTCTTAAATTCTAAAATCTCACGCTCTCTCTCTCTCTCTCCCCCTTTCTCTCTCGTTTTCTCTCTGCGGATTTTTTATTTATTATCATTATTTAAGATTCTTTGTGGTTCTCCCTCCTTCTGTCTCTTTGGTTCTCTCTCTTGGCTCTTACTTTCTTGTTTCTCTCACTCTTTCTGTCTCCTTATGGTTCTCACCCCGGTTTTCTCTCTCGCTTTCTGTGTCTTTATGGTTCTTTTTTTTCTGCTGCTTTCTCTCGTCTCTTTGGTTCTCTCTTGCTGTCTTTCTTTTTTTTTTCCTTCTGTCCCTTTCTCTCTTTCTTTCTCCGTTTCTCTCTGTTTCTTTAAGGTTCTCACTCTTGATCTCTCTCGCTCTCTTTGTCTCGGTCTGTTTGTTTCTCTCTGTCGGTCCAACACAGATAATGGACTGTACTCTCTCAACTCGTGAGAGAGACCAGTCCTGTCCCATTGAGGTCTTATTTTTAGTATTTTTTTGGTTACCATGGTTTCCAGGGCAGTTAGCTACAGGTAACATTGATAGAAAAAGGGGAATGTAAAATTATCGGAAGATCAACAGGTCAAAAGTCGTTACTCGGCAACAGTGTGTCGGAAATGCAGTTCTGTTGGGGAAACGTTTTTGCGTTTCTAGAAACATTCTGGTTATTTTCTGCGAGCGATTTTGCTGCAGGCACAATCAACAGTCGTTCTCATCGCATTTTGGGGTTTTTCTCTCTCATTCGAAGTTTTTCATGTTGCTGAAACCGCAGACTCCTCCGTCCTGTAGATGTCCAAAAACGCAACACTTTGACTGCAGACTCCTTCCGTAAACGCCTTTTTAACTCGTTTATGCGGAGCGTGCACCGGCGTTACTATAGAAATGAGGGACTCGCGTTTCAAGAAATTTCGTAACTAGCGGAGGAACTGGAAAGGAAATTAAATTCGTCGACTCCTTTATTTTGGTGATCCGGAAAAAATTATCCAATCCGTGAGTCCAAACCTGCAACGTGATCCGACCCACGAGTTTTTGTATTGAAAGAGACCGTAGCGTATTGAGGCGTTAATAGAAAAGCCCCAGGTACGTTAATGGATCAGATTCCCAGCGTGTTTGTTTTTTTTAAGTGATGTTTGTTACCATGGTTACAGTTAGCTATATAACAAATCTGGCCACTGGGTAGAGATGCTCATCTCGTCAAGTATCCGGATTCGCTTTCGCAGCTAATCTTGTCTCAGTTTTGCTGAAAGTGGTGTGTGTGTGTGTGTGTGTGTGTGTGTGTGTGTGTGTGTGTGTGTGTGTGTGGTGAGAACCAGTAGAGATATGAAATAGAAATTGTCATTCTAGTCACATTGGCAGGAAATGGATCAGATCTGGCAGCGCAGATGAATGTCACTGCTGCCTTCTGGCCAAAAAAGACTCTCTAGTGTCACTTTAAAACTGTAAGTGACCCAGGAGTCTGTAGATCGTCATAAATGCTAATTGCATAATCGATAGTGTGTGTGTGTGTGTGTTTAGGGACACAGCAGGCCAGGAGCGGTTCCACACCATCACCACCTCCTACTACAGAGGAGCCATGGGCATCATGCTCGTCTACGACATAAGCAACGCCAAGAGCTTCGAGAACATCAGCAAGTGGCTCCGAAACATCGACGAGGTATGTCTCGAACGAACGCTTCACACGCTTCAGACAGCCGCGTGAAGCTCTATTTATAGCGAGGTGACAATCTGCGCCGAAATCTTGGTCCCCCCCTCCTGCTGAAGGAAGGTTTCAGCAGATACCAGCAGCACCAGCTAAACGCAGCGAATTTCTTCGAGCATGTTCTATATGAATCGTCCTGGAAATGGAGCCCTTATTTACCCTGCGAATGGTCTGAGCGCCGGCCGGGTGGGATTTGGGTTCAGGTTACAGGGATATTTTTAAGCAGGGACTCTTCTTCGATTACACTCCATTATGATTTGGGGCAGTGATACTCTGGGCAGGAACTGCACTCCTGTTCAACCATCTTCAACAGACTAGGGTCAGACAAGAACCGTGCTCTGATTGGCTGTCGTGGCCTTTTAGAAGGGATTTATGCTCTGATTGGCTGTCGTGGCCTTTACGGCATGAACTGTGCTCTGATTGGCCATCATGACATTTCAGGTAGGACCCACGCTCTGATTAGCCCCTATGGCATTTCAGGTAGAAACTGTGTTCTGATTGGCCGTCATGACATTTGAGGTGGGAACTGCTCTTTGATAACGTGCAATAGCATTATAACATGGGCAGGATTTGCTCTCTGATTGGCTGTCAGGACATGTTAGATGGGAACTTTGCTCTGATTGGTTGTCATGCATTTTCAGGCAGGAACTGCGCTCTGATTGGCTGTCAGGATATTTCAGGAAGCTGCTGTTTTGGCCATAACACACTCTGTACTATTCTATAAATACAGTCCAGAAGCAGGAGTATGGAGAGCAATAGCTGTACAGTGCTGTGCTCCTCCTACACTCACACCTCAGATTTTACTGGAACTGATTATTTACATACCGCTTTGTTGTCTTGAGCGTGTGATGTTGATTTCCTGTCAGTCAAACTAAAACTGGTTTTACTTTAAAAACGAACGCAGCATCCTGGTGCGAAACTAAAAACACCCAGGCACATTTTGTTCACTTTCGGAGCTCGCGTGTTTTTCCTCACATACGTTTTTGTGTGTTTGTGTTTCAGCATGCCAATGAGGATGTGGAGCGAATGCTGCTAGGCAACAAGTGTGATATGGAGGACAAGCGGATCGTACCAAAGGCCAAGGGGGAACAGGTGAGCTGCCCGAGCTAAGCTCCTTCCTCTGCAAGGCTTTCATTCCCTTAGTTTTATTTATTTATTTGTATATTTTTTTTATATCATTTTATTATTATTTTTTGGACATCGCAGAAATTTCTCATCTTAATTTGACCCAAGTACAACTAGATCTCCTGCCTCACCTGGTACATTCATAATGTTTTCATAGACAGCATCTATCAGCTGTACAGAAGAACACGGCAGTGCTGATCTCAGACACACCAGCTAGCGTTCTACTTAAAAAAACTAACAAACAAACCAAAAAAAAACCATTTATGTAATAAAAACTGACTGTGGGAGGTAATACATGCAGTATACACACAATACATACACTATACACACACACACACACACACACACACACACAATATTCATTACTCACTATACACTATACACACACTACTCACAATATTCATTACACTCACTACAATCTATATACACTCACTGTACAATCTATACACTATACACACACTCACAATATTTATTACAATCACTATACACTCTATATACACTATACACACACTACTCACAATATTCATTACATACACTACACTCACTATACAATCTATACACACTCAATATTCATTACTCAATATACACTCTATATACACTATACACACACTATTCACAATATTCTATATATATATATTACACACACACACACACCCCACACCCACTATTCACAATATTCTATCCACACTACACACACTGGCTGAGAGTTAGAGAAAGCTGTTTTGATATGCACTTGTTTCACAACACAAACTTTCCTGTAAACTCTTAGTAGTGTTTATAAACACCACTGAATGGTGTGGGTTTAGATTGGGGTCAGGGGGGGGTGTTGGGGTTTCAGGTGGCCTGTGGAATCTTACTTAAGTATGATTCTCTCCTGTGTGTGTGTGTGTGTGTGTGTGTGTGTGTGTGTGTGTGTGTGTGCGTGCAGATTGCCAGGGAGCACGGAATCCGTTTCTTTGAGACGAGTGCGAAAGCCAACATTAACATCGAGAAGGCCTTCCTCACGTTAGCAGAAGACATCCTCAGAAAGGTGTGTGTGTTTGAATGAGATCATGATTATATTATCACAGTACTACAGCTGAGCCTGACGACCTTGTGTGTGTGTGTGTGTGTGTGTGTGTGTGTGTTCCGTGTTCCAGACACCTGTAAAAGAGCCCAACAGTGAAAACGTTGACATCAGCTCTGGGGGCGGAGTCACGGGATGGAAGACCAAGTGTTGCAGTTGAACAGTCTATCACACACATTCACTAGCACGTGTCCACACACACACGCCCACACATGCAGTTTCTTCTCATCTTGTTCCTCCTACTTTGTATCCAACTCCTCCTCCTGTTGCACTCTTTCACTGCCTTTCTCTCCCTCCCCTCTCTCATTCGATCTCTCTCTCTCTCTCTTTCTCGTGTTTTTTTTTTTCCCCTGCTTCTCCCCGCTTACATCTGCTTGCCCACAGTTTTTATTTCAGATGAACGAAAAGAAAAAAAAAACAGTTGTATAGATAAAAAGAGAAATCATGTCATGTTTCCTGTCGTTTGTTTTTAAAAGTTTCGAATTGAGAAAAGGAAAATCAAGAGCCGTCACTTCACCACTACATTTCGCAATAAAGATTGAAATCTGGCATGAGCAGGTTCTTTAACCTTCCAGACCTTCTTTTACTCTGTAGAAGGGGCCTTTACTCAAAATCTAATATATATAAACTGAATGACCCAAGTGCTCCTGACCATGTACAGTTTCTGGGTTGGTGGTTGGGTTTCTGTATGTAAATGACTTCCCATCTTTACATGAGTTCTGTGTCTCGTTTGTTTTTTTGTTTTTTGTGGGTTTTTTTTTTTTTGTGTTTTTTTTTTTGTTGTTGTTGTTGTCTGGTGCCTTAACATGGGGCCGAAAGGTCGATCCTCCCATCCATCCTAAGCATCACACACACATCACTTGTATAACAATACTACCAAACTCGCCAGAACACACTGATGACGTTTGAACCGAAGAGAATGGCATTCGTGTTCTGAATATCTTCACTTTTTTTTTTTTTTTTATTGTTTGAAATTTTTTTTCTGGGTTATTTTTGTTCTGTCGTGTTTTTTTTTTGTTTTTTTTTTTTCCCTGCATGCCATTTATTTTTGGTTTGAAAAACATTTTGTGCAGCAAAAATACAAGAGGGGAATAATCGCATCAGCACCACTCATACCCAGACCTGGGGTGTGTTGGGGTGGGGTTTAGTTCTCTTTGGAAATGTAAGCTTTTTATTTCCTTTTTTTTTTTTTTTTTTTTTTTTTTGCAGATTCATTAAAAAAAATTAAGCTTGTTTAAATTACGTTTGTCTTTATTTTTTGTTATTTTTTTTTTTTTTAAACATGAGACTTTTACCGTGTCAAGAATAAAGCACTGTGTGGAAGCCCGTTTCCGAAATTTGCGTAATCACGACTTTATTTCTCGCAATTCAGACTTTTTCCTCAAAATTAACTTTTTTTTCTTTCAATTCCGTCTTCATTTTTTTTTTTTTTTTATCCAATCAGGCAGTATCTTCCCCTCTGTAGCACCAGAAAGCTTTACACTGAAAATGAAATGGGCTACAATCAATAGATCGATCTGTCAAACAATGGCTAAATCATAGCGGACATTTTATTTTTTTTTTTTGTTATTTTTTTACATTTCAGAAACGGGTTTCCATAGCACTGTGTGATGTGGTTGAACGGAACGCGAATACCGCGATGATCGTTTCAAACTATGGATTGTTTTATTCCTTTTATACCGCTAAATTTGTCGACAAATACGGTTTTATTTATTAAATAGCAACCTGTAACACGCAAACATTGTGGAAACAATTCTTCGGTCATCTCAAAGCAGCTATAAACACATTCCTTCGCCGTTCCCACATTTTATTCCCCTCTTTTTCTGGTGAACATTGACATTAGGGTTTGTCTTTTTCTAGAGAAGCCTCAGGAACACATATGTATGTCTACTTATGTTGTTACTCGACCAATCAGAATCCAGTGGTATAAGTTATCAATTTGTCCATATAATCTATACTGCTCAGGAAATGCATTTATACTGCCTGGGAAATGAGTCGTGTTTCTCAACGAGCCCTTGATGCCCCCTAGTGGCTGGAAGAACAAGTGAATGGAGAAGAAATCTATCTGATTGATGTAAAGGTGGGTGTATGAGATCATTCCAAGTCCTGGGAATAACGAGTCTGCTTTACTAATTCCATCCTGTCAGTATTATGAAGAAGAGAATGACTGTGTAACACTGAAACTCTTCAAAGTTTTCTCAAATAATGTTCTAAACATAGACCACAAATGCACCATTTATTCTGACAAAGTTTTGAACACAATTGATATAAACTATTTTTCCGACATAATTGCTCATGTTCAGTGGCTTCCTGGAACCCTGAACTCCAAGAACTTCGTTTAACACCTAAATAAATAGCCCTTGTGATAATCCTTCTATTTTTTACCTCAAATTTATTTGCTAGCTTAACATTTTTTCCAAGATGGCGGATTTATTTATTTTTTGGCATGTGTGAATACTATGTACTTAATGTGCATTTTTTAGTCGTACAAAGTATTTTTTGTAGAAATCTAACCGCATATTTGAGGGAAATGTTGATATCCTTTTTCGTTTTATATCGTTTTCATTATTGTCCAGCCTTCACATTTTCACGCTTATTCAAAAGTTACAGGTTTATTCTTGCTAGCATGATTCCCAGTTGCCTTTCCAAATGCTATCATGTAATCAGGGTTGGGTTTTTTATTTGTTTATTTTTTGTTTTAACACATCGTTCTGTACACGTCAGTATTCTTTCCATGCTAACAAAGCGTTAAAAACTAGGTTAATAAATTCCATTTTCGAGCTATGTATAGTATATGAACTTTATTGTTGTTGGTTCTCATTTTTCTGACAGACTTTTGCCCAGATTAAAGACACGTGTCAGCATAGACCACATTATTATTCCCTTTTGGTCAAAAAAAAAAATGTACATTGAAAGGCTTCACGGTTGAATTAAGCTGTAGGCCAGTTGACGGTCAACAACATACAACCGTTCAGCGTTCAGGCTAGCAGCTAGCTTCAAGCGGATTTTGTTGTACATTCATCGAATCAGTTGCACCAGTATGACCAGGAAAAAGTTTCAGCAAAATTCTAGAACTGCCACAAATACCGCGATGATCGCTGGAGCCGTGGATTGTTTCATTCCTTTAATACCGCTAAATTTGTCGGTTTTATTTATTAAGTAGCAGCTTGAAATATGCAAACGTTGTCGAAACGATACTTTGGTCATCTCATAGCAGCTATAAACACACATTCCTTCGCCGTTCCCACATTCACACACACACACCCCCCCCCCCCCTTTTTTTTTTTTTTTTTTCTGGTGAAGTTTATTGACTTGACATGAAGGTTTGTGGTGTTTTAGAGAAGCTGAAAAAATGTTTGCGTACTAAAACTCTTACTCGACCAATCAGGATGCAGTGGTATAAGTTATTGATTTCTCCATATAATTCGGAGTAATATTTACACACACAAGCGGGGGGGAAAAATTGACATTGAATTGGTTGAATTTCGCTGTAGGCCAGTTGACTTTCAACAACATACAGGCTAGCAGCTAGCTTCAAGTGGATTTTGATGTACCTTCATCGGATCAGTTGCACCAGTATGACCAGGGATACGTTTCAGCAAAATACACCTAGAACTGATCTACATCTGAAAAGACCTAAAACTAGCAACAAGGAACTTTGCATGAGAAACAGGGTCACTGTAGTGTGCACACATTTCTGATTTATAGCTCGGTATAGATTAGAATCTCCTTCTCCCAATATTCGCACTATATTTAACATTAGAAATGGTATTTTAGTATATGGATGCAAAGGACCAAATATTTCTAAACAAATGGTAATAAATGAGAACCATGCAAAATATACTAATGTATATTTACTCATGTCATTTGTATCACATAATACATGACGTACCCAAATATTGGGATAGAAACATGGAAACAGCTTTTACTACAACCTTGAAAGTCTTCGTAAATTGTTTATTTCCAGTCAAACTGCTGGTCATTATAACAGAAAGTGAGGCTTTTGGTCACCCAGGTTGATGGTTCATTCCAATGAATGCATTTTGCTATTAAACAAGATCTTGGTGGCTGCTGAGTATTAGCTCTGTGTTAGTATTAGATTAGATTAGATTAGATTAGATTATTTCAACTTTGTCACGATACAAGTACAGAGCCAATGAAATGCAGTTAGCTTCTAATCAGAAGTGCAAACAGCTAAATATATACAGTATATATCAGTGTGGGCACGTGCATTTCACACCCAGGCCTTCAGTGGTGTCCTGCCTGAATCAGTCCACCTCTCCAATCAAACCATCACTGTGACGACACGGCTACGGAAACCATCAGTATTATAGAGAAACGCAGTAGAATAGAGCGCTGCATCACAGACAGGAATCTCATACGGTGAGATTAAATGTCATTACTAAAGCAAGAATCCCAGTGAGCACCAGCATCTCTAGCAGAAGCCTCAATATTAACCTCATAAAAAGGTTATGCATTTTTGTGCATTTTTTTTCGTGCATCACGTTTTTTTTCCTGGGGATTTGAAATAAAGGCAAATGATGTGTTTTTGTGCAAATTCTACAGGAAAGAAAACACAAAAGGATAAATGGTTCATGAAAAACTGTTTTCCTTTTCCTCACAATGTCCAGCTTGTCTTGAGAACCGTGTAAGTGTATCGGTGACCAAATCAATTTCTCCTGAAATAACAGCAATTCAATCTGATCGTCCAATTCAAGGACTTGAAAATGCCAACGTGATTGGATGCCACATTTACAGCATTTGTCTCATTTTGTCTCATTTCAACATTTATCTCATTCATACCACTGAGCAGATATGGGGGTTAGGGGTCTTGTTCATGGGCCCAGGAGTGGCAGTTTGGTATGGCTGGGATTTGAACTCAACCTTTGGAGGCAAAGTCCAGTGCCTTAACCCTTAACCACACGTCCCCCAATTGCTCCAAATCAAAATCTGAGAATCGCCTGCTTTTCAGCGCCTGCACTGCTGAATTCTGAAGGCCTTTAAATAAAGAACAGTATTGAGAATAATTTAATACATATTCATTGACAAAAATATATTAGAACGCAAGTCAGTTTGGGCAGAGACAGCCTTACTGACCCTGACAGCCCACCACTGGTATGTATGTGTTTCTATTTTATATATTATATACATTCACAGGTATACATTGTTTATGTTCTATAAAAAGTGCAAATGTGAGTGAATAGAGACCAATTAAGTGCAATGTCCAGTGATCTTCAGGTGATTATACAGAGGCAGGGTAGAGAAGAAGATACAAACAGCCTTCGTAGTGTACAGTACAGTTTTTATGTGGGTCAAAGTGGAAATGTACAGTTCATCGTCTGAGATCAGTATGGGGTCCTAATGGTTATATACACTTCAGCTTCTGTTCAGAGTTCAGCTGAAGGGGACGAGACCATTCTTGAGCCTGTTGGTGGCACAGCTAAGACTCCTGTAGTGTTTTCCAGGTGGAATAGGAGGAAACAGACCATGGTTGGGGTGAGACGTCTCTCTGTGGGCAGCGTTTGCGATGGCAATCTTTGACGGAAGGCAGCTGGACACCTGTGATGCAGTGTGATGCAGTTTGTGAGAATGCTTTCAATAGTGCAGAAGTAAAAGTTCAGTAGGACGCTGTTGTGCGTTTTTTTTTTTTTTGGGGGGGTTCTATCAGCGTGGAGGTGCTGCATGCCCAGGACAAGTCCTCCGAGATATGGACACCCAAAAACTTGAAGCTGGTCACACCCTTCAACTCGACCCCTTTAGTGTAAAGTGAATAAGTGGTGTATGTCCTCCAAATGTCCTCTAAAGCAGTGTATGTTCTCCTCTATGTCCTCCAATGATCAACAATAAGCTCTTTGTTGCCACACAATGCTTTCCCTGTAGGCCATCTCATCATCATCTTCAACCTGGTTGTCATCTGCAAACCAGGTGATGTTCTGATGATCGCTTTAGGAAATGGTTCAACCTTAAACCGAATTCTTTGTGAAGTGATATAATAATAAACAAAAAATATTTTGT
>JAAIIK010025039.1:0-22031 GCA_014706435.1 Silurus glanis
TGTGTGTGTGTGTGTGTGTGTGTGTGTGTGTGTGTGTGAGAGAGGGAGGAAGAAAACACACCCTGAGTTTCTCAAAGCTGAGTCTAATCGTTCGTTTTCATATTTGATTCTTGAGTTGTGTTTATTAATTTGGTCACAAAGCAGCGTAACAGTGACATGAGGAAGAACTGAGAAACATTCAAACCAATCAGATCATCATGTGTCACCATCACAATCCAGAAAATTATAAAGATACAGATCGAGTTTCTGTTAACGTTCACATCAAACATCTGCGTGAAGAACAAAATCTCCAGGATCACAGTAACCGAGAGTGTGGGGTAAAGTGATCAAGATTACTCCTCTATATTCTGTAGAATTTCCACAGAATGGTATGGAAAACAAAATTCAGTTCTTTGGATGGAAACCCCTCGAAGATGTGAGAAGTTCAAAGGAGAATTGGTCTACAACAGCTTTAGGGTTCAACCCATAATAAGAACCTGAGCTTAATCTTGCTTTTCTTTGGATCTGCCTGATTTATCTGAATGCCCTAACTCTGGATGGAGTTCTCTTCCATTGGAGACCACTGTATGAGAATGGTTCCACAAGATCCATGAAGTTCCTGAGCAACTCAGGATGAATCTGACTGTCATGAAGATCAACAGTATGCCACAGCGGTTCAGGACCACAGGTTGTACAAACGTGCGTTTACACATCCATCACTGAAGACCTCAACAATGATGACGATGAAGTTCCCTTTGGATTCTGGTTCCTCTTAAGGTTTCTTCTTCATGATGTCTCATGTCCATTATTAAAGCTGTTATACAAATAAAAATTAATTGTACCTCAGATCCTGTATGGTGAGTGAGTAACTCTTTGGTCCCCGCCCACTTCACATAATCCCGCCCACTTTCTTTCGATAAGCCCCGCCCACATGATCTACATCGATCAAACAATCACAAACTTTCCGAGCAGGAAATCAGAATTTTCTCACAACTTTCTCCTTAAACACACACATTTACACTTTTACTCATGTTGAACATTCAAAAATTACACCTTTATTTTTCTCGCTCGTTTACAGTCTTGACGTCATTTCCGACCGGAACTTCCTCCTTTCTTTTTTTTTTTTTTTTTTTTTTTTTTTTTTTTTTTGCGCAACTAAAGCGCAAAGTTTGAAGCTTCTCCAGGCGGCAGTGTGCAGGTCAGTCCACTGTGGAACATCTCACCATACCTTCATCTCCATCAGCTTGATCATATCATAGGTTCTAAAGTTACAGGTCGCAAAGCGCTCTTTATTTTCTCTTCCTGGTTCTTTTAAAGGAACTCGGTAGCTGTGGTGTGTGTGTGTGTGTGTGTGTGTGTGTGTGAGTGTGTGAGAGTGAGTGAGTGAGTGTGTGTGTGTGTGTGTGTGTTACTGCAGGAGAAAGCTGACACGTGGTTATTTGTACACACAGCTGAAGCTGGAGACAGACAGAGAGAAGGAGAGAGAGAGAGAGAGAGAGAGAGAGAGAAAGTTCCTCCATGGACCCGAGTATTGAGGTGATCGTGCTGAGCGACGACGAGGATGCAGAGGCGGACTCTGACCACACGGGGGCGCACGAGAACTCCTCCGTGTTCATAGTGGAGGAAGACGAGATGAATAAAGGTGGAGGAAGTTTTACATTAATTACTGGTTTACTGTCCTGTAACAACACTGTTACTACACACACCACATCTATCCATCCATCCATCCTCTACAACTCCTTTCCATCCTCTCCTCTTACTCACTCATTCTTTTCTTCCCACTCCCTCCATCCATGTCTTCCTCCCACTCTCTTCTTTACACATTCATCCTTCCTTCTTTTCCTTTCCCACACTCACTTACTCTTTCCCTCCTGATCTTTCTATTCACCTCTAAATCTCTTATTCTCGGTTTATCTTCATCTCCCTCCATCCCTCTTTCCCTACATCTCCCTCTCACTGACCCCGGGAGTCGTTGTTTTCTCGCAGGTCCCTCGGAGACGAGCGAAATTCTGGACGAGGACGTGACCATCACCTTCTCCCGTAAAGCCAACCTACTGCCTCATGCCCGGTACGACTGCACCGAGGCCTTCAGGTAACTCTCGAGCTCACCTGGGTTTCCTCCTGTTCTCCTCTCGTGGATCTTCAGGTTGTCCTGAACATGGTGTGGCTTTTTCCCAGCTTTACAGACTCCAACGTCTCGGAGCCAGAGAGCGATAACGCGGTTTTCTGCGAGCAGTGCTTCTGTTACATCTGTGACCAGCTCGCCTCTCAGGTAAGGAAAACTCACCTGGAACCTCCTGCAGAACCTGGACCCGCTTGTGAAACCAGGAACCTCCTGTGGAACACGGAGCCTTCTGAAGAACCAAGAACCCCCTGTCGAACCAGAAAAATTCCTGTAGAACCTGGAACCTCCTTTTGACCCAGGAACCTTCTGTGGAACCAGGATGGAACCTGAGAAAGACCTGAGGAGCTCAATATGACATGGCATCTTTAATGATTAGATTTTTATACGTTTCAATGCAACTTCCATAGAGAACATATATAATATATATTAATAATCTTCTGACCCGTGATGTATCACGATATCGATATTATCGCCGAGCCTCAACCTTTTCTCCTCCTCCCTCAGTGTAAGTTCTGGAACGTTCCGGGGTTTTGTCACTGCAACGCTCACAAACGCAGCATTTACTGGAAATCCCTCCGCGACAAAAGGATCTTGGGATTTCTGCACGAGCTGAAGTTCACCTTCAACCCGGCCGACTTGGATTCGGACCTCCGGCGCGCTGGTGCGTATGAAGATGTTTGAGCGGCGAGGTGCGTGCGATAGGTGCTGAATAAAGTGTGTGTGTGTGTGTGTGTGTGTGTGTGGTAGAAACGTGCCTGCAGGAGTTTGCTCGGAGCTTAGCGGTGAAGTACGCCGCGTTCTTGGTGACGACGGAGAACCCGAACCGACAGATCGCCTGCGTTTGCCCTTGTCATTCCACCAGAGGCAGAACAGCAGGGAGCAGCTCGGCCAGAGGGGGCGCTGCAGGGGCAGTCGGGGTGGTGGGGGCGGGATGTTCGAGGTGTTACATGGATCACCAGAAACTTGTTCTGTACGAGTAAGTGTGTTTCATACGTGCCGTTACGTGGCGTCCTCGGCTCTACACGTGTACGACGTGACGTTATTGCGTGCTGTTTGTAGCTACACACCCGTGATGGAGCACGTGATCGCGTTTCTCGACAAGACGATGAAGGAAAACCCGAAGAGCGGCTCGGTCATGGTGCTCGGGGCAGTTAAGCTGTTCATCACACACTGCATGCCTGGGTAAAAAAAAACACACACACACACACACACACACACACACACACACACACACACTTTCATGTAATATGCAAATTAAATTGATATATTTAAATCTACACTGCATTTCCAAAAGTATTGGGACACCTGTCTTTTCCACACTACCATATGTGGGTGTTGTTTGTTTGTTTGTTTGTTTTGTGAGGCCACAATTGAACCTCCACATTTGTATATTTATTCTTTGTTCCCCTACAGGACCGTACACGCGCCGGCGATTTCACACGTCGTAATGGAGCTGTTTTGGAGGTAAAAGTTTTAGATTATAATATAATCTGTATATAAGTGTGCGTTATTGACAAGACGGCAAAAAGCAGCGTCCGGGACAATGTTTTATTCAGACCGAGGGCATCTGTAAGACTTCTAAATGGCAGTAGATCAAAAAAATAAAAATAAGTCCACTATTTTAGATTGAAGTGAGTAAACAGGAGAATAATAATGTTTCCAGTCAGGAACTGCTTGGGGGCAGTGGCAGTGTTAGTGGCAGTGTTAGTTAGTGGCAGTGTTAGTTAGTGGCAGTGTTAGTTGGTGGCAGTGGCAGTGTTGGTGGCAGTGTTAGTGGCAGTGTTAGTGGCAGTCATGTGTAGAATTTGACTGATGATAACTAGTTAAAAATATGGTGGGAAAAAAATGAAGTAAAAAGAAAAGGCTTTAACAAATGAATACTATGAAATGTGTGTTTGAGATTGACTTACATTTTTTCCTTTTATTTAAGAGCGATATCGATTGTGCAGATTTGGTTTGTCGACGCCAACTTTCCGCTCTCTTTTGTCAAGCAACTGCAAGACTTTTTCCAAATTCTTCCACTTCCTCCTGACTTCAGAAAATTCAGAAACAGGTAGAAATAAAATAGAATTGTGTTTTTTTTCCTCACGTGTATCAGTGGTATGTATTTTGGATACTGAGCAGTTCCAGAACCTTCTCATCAGGACCGTTCGTCTTTTTGTTTGTCGTAGCCTGAACGTGCTCCCCTGGGACGACCCGTTGCTGTCCGCGGTGCTGAAAGGTCAGAACGTGACCGGGGTCAGGCAGGTCAAAGGCCGGCGTCAGGAGACGCTGCACGAAATGGCGCTGGTGGTCAGATCCCGGGTTCTGAATCTCCAGCAGCAGAACAGGTTCCTTCATTCTGCATGGTGGAGATGAAGCTGTGCGACTGCTGGAGGTCTTCAGGAAATGAGCCCTTTTTTCTTTGTTTTGCTCCTCAGGTTTCGTGAGCTGGCTCGCTACCTCAAATACGTGAGAAGCGACAACGCTGCCATGTGAGTCCCTGATCCTCACCCTAACACCAGTTCCACCCATTTTCACTTACGCCGCTCACCGTTTCGTTTCTCTTTCCTGCGATTAAAGGCTGCAGATGATGAGAGACTGGATTCCTCTTTACCTGTGCAAGGTGATTTAATTACGTTTTATTTAGAGGTAAAGAAAAACAAGCTGCTGAGATGAACTACAGATGAGTGCTGATTACCTCCTGCAATAGTGTGATGGGTTTTTATTCTGGTGGAATATGCCTTCATTCACCATTCACACACGTTAGCTACCTGCTAAGTATTCAGGAGGAGGGAACGTGTATGAATAGAGAACATGGAGCATAGAAAACGTATTTCTGTAGTATAATATTCTAGAGTAAGTGCTGAAATGTGGATGATCATCGCGTGTGTGTGTGTTTGAAGGTCGGCGATTATAACGGCGCGATCGAATGCTTGTTCAACCCCATGTATGGCCCTTCATGCCCCGCCTCCAGGCTGAGTCCTGCCCAGTTTAATGCCTACCTCAGAATCTTCATTTCTGGCCACGCCCCCCACACTATACCACACCCACCGCAGGTGGAGTTCGGTCCTTACTCTCAAATCGTCCACACGGTTCAGACGGATCCTTTACTGAGCAGCACATGGACCCCCATCGCAGGTAAAGGAGGAGGTCAGGATTTCGGGAACGTCTCCCGGTTACGTAGTTACGTTATTTCGAGGTGCAGTGTTCTAAAAAAAAAAAAAAAAAAACTGTATCGTGTTGTACCTTTTTTCCAGGAGGATCCAACCTGCTGAAAAGACCAGAGGTGCTGAAGTTTGCGCTCCGAGTCATGAAGTATAACAATGCAGCCTTTGCACATGTGAGTGTGTGTGTGTGTGTGTGTGTGTGTGTGTGCGCGCGTGTGTGTCAAATACGAAAGCTCAGAGTAGATTCTCCGCCCCAAAAAAAAAATGCAATCTGGAATGTTTGTGAAGTGAGACGTCGACGTTCCAGAACAGTGCTGTAAGGTTTGGTATTTCAGCTCCGTAAGTTGCACCAGAGCTCCAGCAGCAGTTATTAGCGTGGGAGCTAAATATTTTATTATTATTATTATTATTGTTATCTGTCTCCTAGAGCGAAAGCTGGATAAAAGTGCTGGAATTTGTCAATCTGTCGTCTCCTTCTGGTCTTGACGGCTCGTGTTTGCAGGAACCCGACTACGACTTCCTCATGGTGAGTCGCAGCGAGACGTTTAACACGTCGTAAGTGGTGTAGGAACACTAGCGCTGATCCGAGGTGTATTTTTTTTTTTGGGTGTTTCAGAGGTCCAGGGACGCTGCCATGGGAATCCTCGGCGAGCTCAATCGGACGTCCCGGATCCACATTCCGAAAAGCTTTCAGAGCGTGAGAGCCGTTTTGTGTTGTGTGGTGGAGTAACGCTGACGTCTGATTGTTGTGTGAAATCTTCTCCTTCTCCTTTAGGGATATCCGGAGCAGGCCCTGTTACTCTTAGCTACTCAGGCTTTAGCGTGGCGTCTTCTACACTCACGACTCAAACCCATCCTCCCCATCATCCTGACCTTCACAGTCAGTCTTCTTCCTGTGTGCTTGTGTCTGAGTGTTTGTGTTTCTGTCGGAGCGTCTGTCTGTCTGAGAGTTTCTTTGTCTGAGCGTCTGTCTGTATTGTACTATCACTGTAACATCACACCATATTTTACATTTAGGCTTTGATATAAGTGTGTGTGTGTGTTCAGTCAAACCCCTGGGTGATGCGCTGGTTGTTCAGCAGCCTCCTGGTGCAGCCGCAGATGCTTCTGGATTTGTTTCTTACGATCCTGGAGGAACTCGTGGACAGACAAGGCAAATCAGTTCTGCGGTACGCTCGCTCAGATCCGACATTTCAGCATCCGATCATCTGCACAACTGCGTTAGAATAAATAGAACACGATCTGTTTAAGACTGGAATAAAGACGGGGTCCATGTATTACTGCTGAATATAAAAGTTTGATTTAATGTTGTACCCCAGGGTGCAGGACACAGTCGAGCACTTCTTCATCGCCAGTTTCCTCTGCCTGTTCTTCCTGGAGGCCAGCGTCGCTCTCCATCCCAACACTTACCCCGTTACTGATCTGCTGGCCAAGTGGAATGAGTAAGCGTGCTTTCACATCACAGATCACAGCGCCGACTTTCTTCTCGTTAAATATTTACACCCGGCAGAAATCACACATAATACCAACTCCTCAGTTTAGTGTTTTTATTCCTTACATAGACGAATAAAAACTGACCGGTATTTTGTGTAACACCACTGGGTCCATGTTTGTGGTGGTTTTTTTTCCCCCCCACCGTGTCTGAACACAGTCTCCTGTGTGTTCCAAACGCAGGTTTGAAAACCCGTGGCAGTACCACCTGAGATGCATGCTCGAAGTCAGCGTAAGAAAACTTATTATATCTAATGGAATCTGAGTAATAAAACCTGTATCAATGTGGTGCAAAACCAAAAGAACCCCCTAGGGGCAGTATAGTACCATGTGATCATGTCCATAAAGAAATAACCAATTTGTGTCTGAAATCACATCCGTGGGTAAAAATCTGTGTCGAGCACCAGAAAAAAAAAGAGTCTGGATTTTTCTAGATTTGATTTGAGACTGTGCTCATGACATCACTAATGGTGACAGCAGGAAAGTTGGGATGATGCTGCCAATTTTCAGGATTTGGTGATCACAGCTCAGCGGGTGTGTCAGTGTTCCTGTAGTGACCCTTAACCCCACTGGCTGCTGCTAAGTCATGTGACTGCATTAGATTTGTCCTGCAGGAAATCAGAAATATAAATACGTAACGTGTGATTTGGTGTTTTTGTGTCTCTGGGTTTTGTGCAGGAGTCGAGTCTGAACCCGGACAAACGGCAAATTCTCATTCAGATGATGCAGTGGGGTCTGCGTCAGTAACGTGTGTGTGTGTGTGTGTGTGTGTGTGTGTGTGTGTGTCAGAGCGATCAGCTCGTAATGTAAGATATCGGACCCTCGACTGTTCCTCAAACACTGCAGCTTGTTTGAAACGATGGGATTCTTGTTTTTGTTGAATCATTAAAAGAAATGGAGGTTTTTGTTGTACAGGTTTTTTGCGTGTGGAAAAGCACGTCGAGCAGCTGCTTCACAACACACAGCAAATGTACATTTTCTTTTTGTTCCTTGTTAAACGGAGAAATGTTTTTTATGTGCGAAATAAAAATGTAAAATCTACAACACACGTTTGCTTTCAATACTTTGAACACGGCTCTCCAGACCACTCCGGTGAGGTGGGGATGTTTCCACATGGACAGCATGAAGATCCAGGAAGTTCCTGAGCAACTCCAGGATGGATTAAGATCAACTGTCTGCTATAATGTGCTCAGGACCAGAGTTTGCATGAACACACCTGCATTTAAACACCTATCAATAATGAGGGACATCAGGATGGTTTCCATTGGAGTCTGGTTCCTCTCATGGTTTCTTCATGAAGACTCAGGGAGCTTTTTCTTTGCCACAGTCACCACTGGATCACTCATTAGGGATAAACTTACAATGATATACATTTTTTTATACAACTTTATAACCACTTTTATACAAATCAAAATAATCTTTTTGAAATAATGACGCTGGGGGTTTAGAGTTCGACTGGAGTCCAGATTACATGGAAATATGAAAGGACACGAGACACGACAAGTTTGTTACTTTCACTTGGGGCTGATTTTCTATATTTATTTATCTTGGTGAACTTTGATCTGCGGTTTGATATAAAAAGGATTTGCCATATTGGCCTCTGTTTCCTATGAAAATTCTATGATTTTGTATCTGTACTTTTAAAAAGCTGTGAGGTGAGAAGCGACTTGAGAAACACACACTTTCATCCTTATTGAACGGGTTTTGAAGTGACGCCACTGGGACCGAGACGACATTAAAACAAGGCACTCTTTAATAAAATATCAGCTCTTTATATATATATAAATAATATTACGTGAAAACGTTCCCACGAACACTTTAACACATGTATTTGACGTGCATTTTCAAATCTATCATTTTCTCTAAACATGCGAAGGTGAAGAATCTGCTGTGTGGTTTTACATTTGATCTGTAAACACTTTCCTGCAGCCAATGAGGGAGCAGCAGCACAACGCGAAACATCACACGGACACGGGTTCTGTAGATCAAGTCCAGGTCGAAAGGACCACAAAGCTGGGGTTCATTTCAACATCCACTCTTTTCAAATGTGCTGAGCAGAAAAGCATCTCATATCACAACAGCTTGATCTAGATGGTCCATCGACCACATCTCGTTCCTCATCCGTCACGAATCAGGAACCGGGAACACGAATCCGAGGCTGTAGAATCACAAGGTCCAAGCCTGGAGCTGAAGTTTTCGATGCATTGTTCTGCTGCTACGTGATTGGCTGGTTGGACATTTAAATGAAGGAACCTGTGTATCAGGCAGGTTTTTTTTAAGTTGGACTAATCAGTAGTGTCACTTCCCACGAGCGGTTATTCAGTAACGTGTGCAATAAAAACGCTGCGATATGAGTTTTTCCCCCCAAACGCCATGAGCACACAGCCGTCAGAACACTAATCACATGGATTTGAGGATTTGGGGATTTCAGATTACTCCGATTACAGGGTTTGGCCTTTTCTGTGTGCGCTGCTATTGACACCTGGATCACAGAGTTTCCCTGAAAAAGTGGGTCAGAATCCGGACCATGAGAAAAGCAGCACAGTGAACACTTCAGTCAGATGATTGCTAGAACGTTTTTTTCCCCACTTTTACTACAGTAAGTCTGCACTGTTTTTGGTGTTATTGAGGTCTAATTGATAAATTCATGAATAAATATACACACTACAATCACATAAGTACTGGAACACCTGACATTTCCACCCATATTCTTCAACCACACGTTCGCACAAAATTTCCATGCAACATCCTTGGACGCCTGGCATGAAGATTACCCTTCACTCTGAACCTAGGAGACCCAAAACAAAATCTGGTCCACTGGTTTTGAAGATCTCTACCTCAGACCTCTTCCCATCAGTACCTGACTTTACTAACACCCATTTAACTGAATGAATCTCCACAAAAATCTAGTGGAACATCTTCCCAGAAGAGTGGAGCTCATTACAACAGCGGATATGGACAGAATGTGGAGTGGAATGCGATTTTAGTAAAGAAGCGTGTCTATTAATCAGGTGCCCACAAACTTTTGTCCATACCTGGCGAATCCCTGCCGTAAGAACCGTAGCAGCAGTAAAACATTAGTTTTCAGTGTCAGATTTTGAAAAGTGTACTTGCGCTGTAGTTGAATCGCAGGACCGGGGGCGCGGTTCCCGCAACGTGCCACGTGACAAGCTCCGAAAGGTAGCGGAGGATCTTCAGATCGTCCTCATGGAGCTCACCAGAGAAGTGGACGGGTTTAAGGTCCAGGCCGGGGTGCACAGGAGAGAAAGCGAGAAGGAACGCCCTGGACACAAGATTACAGATTACCGTCTGCGCGTTCAGGAAGTAGGCGGCGCCGTGCATGGCGTGAGTCCTCACGTCCACCAACGGACAAACGAGAGAACCTTTATACGCCGGGCAGCGTAAGGTCTTCTGGTCCACATCCAGTACACTGAGGTAGCGGCTGAAGCGAGCTAGGCAAAGTGGCATGCTGGGAGATGAAGGAAAAGACGATCTGGAAATAAAAACAGGATGATAAATAAAGAGTTTGTACTTTGAGGAAATGAATGAAATTTGAAGCTGATAATATTTAACTTATACCAAAGACTCAGTTTTTTTTTCCCTTAAATAAGAAAATAAATTCACCATGTCATGTTACCAAGTAAAAATAAAGCATGGTCCTAAAGAGGTCCTGGAGACACCTTCTATAATATGTCTAACATCTTGCAGAACTCATTCCGAGCTGCCGTTACAACAAAGAACGTCCTGAATTAGTTTGTTTACTCTCAAAAATACCTGTTATAGCCGACGAGTTTCCACTGAAGCAGGTCTGTAATCTGCAAAGGGCTCGACGTCCAGGCATGGATGCTTCCTCTGCACCTTCCTAGATGAGGAGTGTATATGGTCAGTGCTGCGACTAGGCGTCTGACCACTCTTTCCTCGCTTCCCAAGACCACCAGCGTCCGGCCACTCAGCAGGCTGAACACGGCGTGCAGGGCAAACGGAAACTGGCGCAGGAAGTTCAGAGCCATCCGTCCAGACCGGGCGCGCTTTCTTCTGTTCCCTGGGGTCCTTTTTTCCTCGTGGGGATCGAGAGAAAGCATGGAGCCCATGGAGCCAAAGCTGTGGTAACTGGTGCAATCAGAGAAATCATCTGATGTGAGAAGGAAATGCTTGTCTTGGAAAGAACTCAGTTCACTTAGAGGAGAAACAGTGCCAAGTTCCAAATTCATGTTGGTATCTATGTTTCTATTCGGAGTGCTCGGAAAGCTCTGACGCTTTTCTTCAGCACCGCCGTTCTCATCTACTTCTTGGTCTTGGGCTTCTTCGTAGATTGAAGAAGGGTACGAGG
The DNA here is from genome assembly GCA_014706435.1 of Silurus glanis. Classification (NCBI taxonomy): domain Eukaryota; kingdom Metazoa; phylum Chordata; class Actinopteri; order Siluriformes; family Siluridae; genus Silurus; species Silurus glanis. The sequence continues at coordinate 11,075 of JAAIIK010025039.1, forward strand.
CCCTCAAATCGTCAGGTATGATCGATTCTGTAGTGCTAAGCACCTCGATGCTGTCCTCGCTGTTCTCCCGTCGGGTGACTACCCTCCGTTTCCGTCCTTCAGAGCTGCTTCCAGGGAACGCCGCCTGCCTCGGAGGAACGGTTTCTGCGGTAAAAATCGCTCTGAAGGACTTCTCTGTTCCTAACACCTCTATACTCTCGTTGCTGCTGACGCTATCCTTCATCAGCACGGAAACCTCCTCAGCCTTGTAGTGACCTTCGTTCAAGAAATTTGGCATCGAAGGCAGGTCGTCACTCGGCGAGGATGGAACAGAGCCGGGTCTGTTTCTGTGGAGCTCCAGACGAATGGGCACCATTTCCACACATGATGTGTAGGAGTCCAGACTTACAGGTTCGCTCTGTAGTGGAGAAACAGGAAAAAGCTGTGCAAACCGAGGGTATGGGCGGTAAACCTGCTGACCTGACTCAGGCTCCAGGTCGCACAAATCCTCAAAGAGGAAGTTTGTGGACTTTAGGTGACGGAGCAGGTTTTGGGTCTGTTGCTGAGAGAGAAGATAGCTGTTGTCTCCATGAAAGCTCCTCTCGATGTAGCGGAGCTGGTTCATCGCCTGCTCCATAAAGTACTTGTCACAGAGTTCGTCCAGGTTCTTTAGACGCTTGTCGAACTGTCGACATGTGCTTGAGCTTACCAGTTGCAGAGTGTGTGGTGGTAAGCAATCCTCCACCGACTCTGGGCTCTGGGAATACAGCATGTTTGGGTCAAGGTCAGACTCCAAAGAATGGAAGGCATCATCAGGCTCATATGGCAGGAATTCGGGGTCTCTGAGCTTTCTGTTCGGATAGGAGGTGATCTGTTTCAAAAGGCTTCTGTGTTCCTGGATGGCCGTTTCCACATGAGCCAGCTCATCTGCTTTATTGGCCCACATGATTCTCTGACATGTTGCACTTAGACCTTCTTTGGTTGCCTCAGGCTGCTCAAACACTCGACCGTTTTCTGACATGTTTTTTTCACTCCCATTGCTCATGTCTACAGTGTCACATTCAGGTTCAGTTCCCTTTTTATCAAATCTCGGCATGTTGAGGTTTTGATCAACTTCCATAAACAGCGAGTTACATCTTAGTTTCTCTTTTAGTTCCTCTTTTGTACTCGACAGCAACTCGCTGTTCCCGTTAACCTGTTGTTTATCCCTTTTATCTTCACTTTTTGGCTTCTCTTCCATTTTGTTCTTCTCGGCAGCTTTTATTTTGCTTAGCCTCTCTCGGTTGATCTCCCTCAGCAGTGTTAGTCGAGTGTACTCCAAGTCTGAAAGTTTTTTGTCCAACTCATTGGCAAAGTTCTTCCTGTTTCCGGTCTTCAGACACTCCGAAGCCTTGGAAAACTCTGCTGAAAGTTCACGAAAGCAATTCAGAATTTTGGCCTCTTCCGAGGACACGTAGGCCATGCAGAACGGCCGGACGAACCCCCGAGCCTCCAGGTCGTATAGCGTTAAGTGTTGCACGTAGGCGTAGGCTCCTTCTCTCGAGTCCCCCAGAACCACTTTTGCATCCTCTACGAAGTTCAGTTTAGGATGTCCGCTAAACGCAGGGCCTGCGAATGTGGCCTGATAGTCCACGGACATGATCCTGAGCGAGAAGTGGTTCAGGTCGAATGAGCCACATGCCTTGGATTTGTCCGGAATGGTTAGTAATGGCTGAGGACCCACTTGCTCGGAGAACTCCGATACGAGAATAAAATCCTTCACGAAGCTGGATGTCTTTGACCACGGCGAGGCGTCCTCCGAGTGCGGATAAAGAGGAACGGACAGTTCGGATGGAAGCCTGAGCGATTCTGTGGACTGTTCTAGGAATTCGGTGTCGGTTGTGAAAGCCAGCAGGTCTGGAGATCCAATCATGATGATGGTGATGCTGATATAATTAGATATGACGTTTATGGTTTTGAATATAGATATGACAAACACCTTTAGGCTCTGCTCCGTGGTCCTGCTGGGCTCAGGCACGTGTGCAGTGACGCAGCTCGCGTGCAGCGTGAACGTGACACGTGAAGCGCGTAAAAGCGGGTCGTCAAAACGCTCTAGAGCTCGCCGGGGTTTAACTCTTTAACACCCAGGATCATTTCAGCGCAATTTCACCGGAGACTAACACCATCAAAAACTCACATGCGCAACTCCACCTCCGTCCATCAAGACCTCCAGACGTCTCCGCTTCGTCTGGCGTTCACGCGCTCGGGGTAAGAAGTAAACAGCGCGAGGCGTCCGGTGACCAGCCCTCGGTAACCGAAAACCACGTGACCGCGCCAGAGAGGGAGGGGAAGGATGGTGTGTCAGCGACCTTTAGAACACACACACACACACGACCTAGTTAATGCGTGCACCAAACCGGATTTGGACCCAGACACTTATTTCCGGTACCGAAGAACTTCCACTAGGTCCTGCGCGTGCACGTAGCCTTCATCCTTTATTCATTCAGGCTGAAATCATCAGTCCAGCATGAAGTTCCTCCTGTGGAAGTTTTCTAATAAACCATACACAACCTGCAGCAGGGAAATTCTTCACCCTGTAAAACAGTCCGTATTTTTATTACTATTTCTGTCTAGTGATAAAATAATAGAATATATTTTTTTATTTAACTCTCAACAAAACCCAAAGTTTGGACCAGTCCATAATGTGATGAAGAAATTCACGGCACTTTGCATTAAATGTATGTATAAAAAAAAATAATAATAATAAAATTACCAAACATTAATTTCAAATGACGCATTTTCCTAAAAAAGGTCTTTAGATGACTTTAATAGAATTTAATTCGCAGGACCCTCTGAATAAGTGGTATTTAAAATTAATTTCTGTTCAGTAATTCACAGCTTTTTAACACAATCCCTGATGGTCTGCAAATTGCACTTCATTGTACAGTACGAATGCAGAAGTTGGAAACTCCTCACCTCACTAAAGAAGTTCCTCAGGAATTTACTTTCACTTTAAAATCTCACTACAGCAGGAGACAAAAGAAATATGAGAAAAATGCATCGTGTAGACCAAAATCATTCCAACAAACGAACCTCTGCTTGATGAAAAACATCTGAATCAGTGTTGATTCAAAATAACACTTTATTCATCTAACAGAGCTGAAATTATTCTCCAGACCCTGAATTATTACGAGCGTTCCTTGTTCAGGGAGAAGACTGCATCACACACACACACACACACACCTCATGAGAAACACCAGAGTCTTCAGCTTCAGCAGTGGGATTTCATATACAGCAGATTTATTTTATTGCTTTGTTTTGCTCCGTGGTTCACTAAAGTGCCATCATTATATTTATCAGATTATTAAACAATAAAATCCACGTATAAGTAACTGCAGCACAGTGTAGTAAACCCTGTATCACTCAAACTCTCACTCTATCAGATTGGTCTTCAGCAGAACTTCAAATGCTCCATCTAGAAGGTTCTGTTGGAGCGAGGACGCTTTACTGCTTTACTGGTGCGGTTTGTAATTAGATCTGCTGAAACCTCTAACGCTTGAAGTCACGTGCGACTATGGGATGAGGCGTGTACATTGTGTCACATTGCACGGATCCTGGAACCACAACCATGGAGCTCCATCAGCCTGAAGAAGACACACTGTAAATGAGGATCAAGACCATTTTGATAAAGATCATGAGTTCCAAAAGTTCTGGAGATGATCAGTCATTTCTGCTCGCGATGAGAGGCTCTCTCCAGTGTTCAACGATCTGATGATCTTTGGTGGTTGTGGCATAAAATCAGATGAAGTGATCGCCTCAGCAACTTTTATAGCTGGAGAGTAAATACAAGTTTCTCTGAAATGATAAATAAAAACGATGAACTGCACACGATCAGAATGAAGCACATTATAGAGTGTGTGTGTGTGTGTGTGTGTGTGTGTAGACATGAGTGTTTATTAGAAGCACAGTTGGTTATATGAGCAGTATCTCCGGCTCGCTCACAGCGCAGTACAGCATGAAGCCCATCTCGTCGATGTCGTCCTCAGTGAAGCCCTGCAGGAGATTCACAGCGGGTTTAAAGTAACTGGGGAGGAACCCCGTCTCCAGGTACCCGATCAGCTCGGTGATGGCCTGCTGGAACCGGTCCGTAAACGCCGCCTCGGTCCAATCGGACTCCTTCTCGCTCATGTGCAGGACGACGTTGCTGAGCTGAGCACCAGTCAGCTTGTGGAGGGCGGGACAGTTCCGGCACACGGCCTTCAGCGTTTTTAGGCACTTCCTCCTAACGCCCGAGCCGTCGTTCGATTGGTCGAGGGAGGCCAGGCGAGTCGTCTCGCTCGTGTAGAGGCTCTGGTACCACACGTAGTCGAAAGACCCGGTGATTTCCGGCTGCGCCGTCAGCGTCATGCGCCCTAAGCGCACGGTTGGCAGGATGCTAATGAACAGCTGCTCTTCGTCCAAATTTCCGCTTTCGCCCTCGGCACGGATCTCCAGTTTCAGTGCCGGAGACCCGAGTACCGGGCGCACCTCGCGCTCCAGGGTTCCAACCAGCGACGGCCAGTTCATCGACTCCATTATGGATTTGCGTAGTTGCTCGGCAACGAGTTGGGAGGACAGGTAGCCCCCGAGGAGGTGTCTGTCCCAATAGCTCCGCCCACGCGGGAAATACTCCAGGTTTCCTCGACGCAGCATGCAGTACTGAGGATGGCCGAGAAAAGTGTCCTCTCCGGCGATCGGGGTCCAAAGACTGGGTTCCAGCTACACATACACAATATTCATATTAAAATCATCAAAACTAGACAATTTTTTTTACAAATAATGAAGAAAGTAGACGAATCACAGGTGTGTATCAATGCACTCTTTCTGATGCCTTATTGTCTCTATGGTAACAAGAAAAACAAAAAAAACCTTCCAAAGTTAAAGCTTCAGCTAGAAAAGGGTTTCTGTATGTGTCAGTCAGATTTAAGACTAAGACCATTTTAAGACCATTAAGAATTACATTTAAGACCTTTATCACAACATCTAACACACACACACACACACACACACACACACTTTTAATAAAATCTGTTTGAAATCAATAACAGAAAACTGATTGGCTGTTGCAGTGTATTATATCTGGAGCAGCGATAACGTTACATAGACATCAGTAAATTCAGGAATGTTTAAAAATGATTTAAGACTGAAAATTGAGGCCTAAGATTTGGATTTTGAAATGTGTGACTTTAGTACAGAAGCCAGACGTTTCTCCCCTGGTCTAGTGTGGAGTAGAGGACCAACACCACCACACGGTGTAGATCTGGTTACCTGCAGTGGCACGAGCAGGCAGGCATGATCAGCCTTGACCACCTGCAGGTCGTCGAGCAGCGACCCCGCTAACGTCATCTCCCCCAGGGGCATGTCGGGGTGCTTGGAGTGCAGGAAGGCCTGAATCTCTGTAGCAATATCCAGCGCTTTCTGCTGAGCTCGGGACACTTCGCTCGGGGGCAGACACGCACGTGTCCGGTAATACTGCTCCAGTCTTTCTGAGAAGGTGTACACGCAGAGGTCTAGCCGTCTCCGAGACTGAGACGGGTCGGATCCATTCCCACGAGTCTGGGACTGGTTCTGGGGTGTGGACTGAGACAGGTCTGCTACCAAGAACAAAAATGCAGCATTTTATTAACCAGTTGGTCTGGTGTGACTCGTGCCCAACATTTTTTTTCGTCACACAGAAGCACTGTATCTGCTACATACCTTTCTGGGTGGCTGCAGCAATCTGTTTTATCACCACACCCTCAATGCCCTTCTGAAGCAGTTTAGGAGAGCTAAGTTCCTCCCAGCCTTCAGACGTCTTTTTCTCAGGGTTGGCGTCATCGGGGGGTCGGCCGGCACGTTCGATCAGCTGGTGGAGCGCAGCGAAAAAGACAAGTTGCAGATAAAATAGCGAGTCTAAAATTCATTAGCAGGACACAGAAACCCTTAGTAAAGCCCTGTGTTGCAGTTTTGTCAGAGGAGGCGGGGCCAGCGACATCACCACATAACCCAGAATTAAACTCCCCTTGCCGTGCCGAGTGTTTAGACGTGTCACACGTCCGTGTTGTGAGGGTTCCTCAGTTTTACACATGTGGTAGGTTCATGCCAGAAGTCCCAGTCTGAGCTCATGTATATTTCAGACCGAGCGGTGCTTTCCTCCGATTGTGTAACGCTGCTGAATAAAGTATTTAGCACGAATCCCAAACCGCAACGCATTGGGACACGCATCCGTACCTTCTTCACAGCTAACGTGGCGATGCCCAAGACGGCGACCCCGCCCACGCCGAGCACCAATCGGGCGTTGGAGAGCAGGAAGTCGATGATGGCACCAATTCCATTTTCTCCCCGTCTTTTACCCGAGTACATGGCTCTGGCTGTGACGGACCGAACCTTGTGTTAAAAACAAATTTCAGCAAAACCATTAGTGGGAAACATGAAGAGGAACCGGAGTAGAAGTTATTTGATTTAGGAGCTGATCTTGGAGCACCCTCAGGAGCACCCTCAGGAGCACCACGGTTTCTGAGAGAAGGCTAATAAACACGGGAACATGAGCACGTTCAAATACTGTAGGAGAGACAGGACAGCACATGATATTCTGATATAAACATGAATAAATACACACACACACACGCACGCACGCACGCGATGAGTGACGTCACGCTTTAAATTTAGAACCCACACCTGCTACACGCTCGACTGAGCAGAAATATACGCCACACTGTACCACGTCCTTTCTGGGAAATCTCCCAAAATCATTATTGTGTAGAAGTTGCAGAACTTTATCTTATCTATACTTATAGCATTTTATAGATTTTAAAATCCAGTACCTGTCAAAAGTTTGGACAACAACTTCCATGTTTCTTTCTTTTTTCTTGTTTTCAACACTGTATATTAATTTTAAAGGAGCCCTCAATTTTGACTAAATCACTGATAAATCACCTCCACCCTGCCAGACCTCCTCCTCCTCCTCCTCCATGCAGGAACCATCCCTTCACCCTCTGTACGCCTAACAAAGACACGGCGCTTACAACATCTCACACTGCAGACCAAACGTCCATTCTTTCTATGTTTTGACCCACGATAGTCTTTTCTGCTTGTTGTTCTTCTGAAGTAATGGTTTCCTTGTCGTGATTGGACCGTGAAGATCTGACTCACGCAGTCACAGTGGATGTTGAAATTTTTCTGCTATTTGAGAAACACTTCAAGAAGCATTGATGAGAAAAAAGAAAAACGGTTTTTAAGGCTGGTCTATTCTAATACATGTGTCCTCTGCAGCAGAGGTAGCTCTTGGTCTTGTCGTTATGAGAGCACTTCCATCTCAGGGTCTGATGGTGTTGGAGAATGCACTTGGGGACATATTTAAAATTCTTGAGATGTTTCCAACTGACTCAAGTAATGATGGATCTTCTCTCTCTTTATTAGACACACCTGTGAGCTGAAACCCAACCCAAGCGATGACCTCGTGAATCTGATCAGAGCGAAATGGAGCTACTCTGGACTAGATCAAACGTAACACATATTCTGGGTTCTTCGACACGTTTTCCTTTACTACAGAATACCAGACGTGTTCTTTCATGGTGTGGATTCTTCAGGATTAAAGTACGATGTTGAATAGTAGTGAAAAAGAAAAGTAAAAACACCGAAGGAGAAGCCTGAAGTCTGAACTTCTGAGGTGAACTTTGTGTACCTTCACACCACAATCCCAGAAGAAGAAAACACAGTGTAATTACAGCAAATTCACTGTAGATCTAAAGAATATGTGATGAATAGCATAAGAGTGTAAGATGTTTATGATGATTATGGTGCTGATTGTCATTAGAACACCATTAAACATACATACATACATACATAATTAATACACACATTGTATATATTAATTATTATTATTATTATTATGATTAGGAATGAGCTTTATATAACCGTGTCCTGCTCCTTTAACGGTTAAAGACATGGCGAATCCTGTGTGCAGTATCAGGGGTCTGTACCTCCTCAATACACGAAAATAAACAGTTTAAAAAGAAAATATAAGCGTGTTAAATACTATTTATGACTCTACATGTATTAAATATATAAAGTGTTGTATCCGGGTTAGAAACCAGCGCGCGCGCTCACATACACAACTTCTCCATGGTGGTGTTGTTAGCACGCGCGCTATCTGAGGGGATTAAACACCGTGTGTTCACACTCGCGTTACTTTTCATTTCTTATTATTTTATCACTCACCTTCTTATAAACCTCTCCAACTCATTTCCCAACCAAACTCAGAATGAAAAGATAAACACGGCTTCATGACTCGAGGTCACTCAGTGTCCCATCTATTAACGTGCAATAGCTACACAAAAAAAACCTCCGCTCTGATTGGAGGAAACGTTTTGATGGACGCGGAGCAACACTAATAGGAAGGCGGTATGGAGTATCACGTGCTGCTTCGCTGCCCAATCAGCGCACGAATATCGACGGTACCTGGAGACGTGATGTACGTGAGGGCCTTGCGTGGGTACTAAACTGGTCTTCGGCCATTTTTTTTTAGTTGTTGAGTGTTAAAAAAAAGTATACACAATTAATAAGTTTTATTAACGAGGTTAATGTGAATAAGCTTGAAAATATAGGAACAAGAATAAAAAAATACAAATAAAAAAAACACAATGTTTTTAATCCTGCACTGCTTTATTCCTCTTATACCACCTATAAGATTATTTAGGTCATTTTATTTTTTATACAAAATCATAGCTAACAATATATCCGCAAAAAAATCATCATGGTGTCAATTTCTTACATTTTATCTTCATTACAAAATCAATAAAAATAGAGACTAACTGCATTATCCACGATTAGAATGGCGCATAATGCAATTAAATTACATATCTATCAATTTTTTTTGGAATTAAAACTACTGTGTGGGCGGTGCTCACCAGAACTCGTTTGACCAATCCGAAAGCAGAATTTATTCCGTGTGCAGTCCGATTATTACGTTAACGATGCTCAGTGGTCCAAAAGTGAAATTTATTAAAAAAAAAAAAAAACATTGTCTTCAGAACAGAAAAACAGCACATCCAGAATTTAAACACATCTTTTAATTTCTTTTGAGGCCTGTACATCTGATGCAAAAATATCCATTTATCATCACGTTGAGTCACATGACATCCTTCTGTGTCGTTTTAATTTTTCCCCAAAATAGAACTCTGTTACAGTCATCAAGAAATTAAACTCAGACTGGCGGCTTTATTGCCCGCTGGAGCGTTTACGCGGCTCTGAACGCTTTCATTTCGTTTCCCGACAGAGCAAACGTAAACTTGACTGATGTTCCAGCTGTGAACTGAAGACCAATTCAGCCGTCGAGTGTGTAGATTATCGGCTCGCACGTTCGATACCGACACGTACAGTTTCATTTCGCTCCCAAAACTCGTCCAGTAGTAGGACATCCCACAAAATAAGCGAATGAGAACAACTCAAAACAAACATCCTGCCTCGAAACTGTGGATCAGAACAAATGATTCCTTATTGAGGCTGAAAATTTTTTCAGGACTTTCCCTGCATTTGCAACCGTTAAAAAACGAGCTTGAGGCGGCTTGCGAAAGTAAATAAGCGTGTCCCAGTGCTCGCAGAAGTGAAATGCTTTTTATTCGGACCGTTCCGCTACGTGACAGCAGATTTACGCTGGTCTCTTTAAACACTGTAAACGTGGTTCATCAGGTAGGAAGATGATCCTCCTCATTAATTCATCGCAAATTATGTCCAGACCGTGGAGCATCAGAGAAATTACACACGATAATGTATCGTATCGCCGTCCCAAAAAAAAAAAAAAAAAAAACAAAAAAAAGGAACCCGCATGCACACACGATTTGTGGTTCATCTCAAGGGGGTTGAAAAAAAAAAGAAGAGAAAAAGAAAAATACAATTCCTTCACAAGTGGATAATAATACTGAGGAAACGTCAGTTCCAGATTTCCTATTTAAGGTGCCGGAAAACGGATAAAGAGCGCAAAGCGGAGCAGAAAGGAATATTTTAAATCTGTAGAAAGGTAATAGTGATACTGCAGAGGTTTTGCTCCTAACACTGCTCTAAGAAGTCCGTAATGAGTTCTAAACCTAAAACCTCGCTCTATTCACACACTTCCTTTCTTACAAAAACGTATAAATAGGAACACACCCGCAGTGACATCAGAGCTCGCGCGCTCTCGCTCTCTCTCTCTCTCACACACACACACCGACATCGTGTTTAACGTTCCGGATTTCACCCGCACGTTCGTTATCAGGGGTCTTCAGTGGCGTCTCATTTTCACTCGGCGAGACGACGGGGTGTGTTCCGAGTGTGACGACGCGTTCACCACTCTCCTCCACGAGTTCTCTGAGGAGCCGCCGTCTTCGTCGCGGTCGTCGGCGTGGCGACTCTGCTGTAGGACGATCGAACGCCTCTGCTGTTCTTTATCCATCTCTAATATACGAGGTCTAAAACGGGGGGGGGGTAAACATTAATCAACCCAATTTACTGATTATTGCCTTCCTATTAAAGAACTAGCTATAAACACACAATCTCACAATCTCACACAATCTCACACACACACACACCCCGTGTACCTGTGTGCTGCATCCGGGTCGGCTTTACGATGCGAGCGCTTGGCTTTCTGCCCGTGCCGTCTCTCTGAAGAGGGGCTGGAGAAAGGGCTGAGAGAACCCGTGTTCAGACGAGGTGCATTCGGTCTCGTCCTAAACATAAACATAAGTAAATACATTTCTTTCTCACAGTAAAAAGGCAGCAGACACTTTGGAGCGAGGGCTTTCACACTGTGCTGATCTACTCACTTCCTGAGGATGATCACTGCCCGCCGCTGCTTGATGTCCTGAGGCCGAATGCAGTGCGTGATGTCGTCGGCGGCGTAGCCACTAAAACAGAGAGAATTCAGAACACGTGTAAACATGGGGGGTTTTGTGAGGGGTGTGTGTGTGTGTGTACACAAATCTGTAGCCTGGACCTGCTCACACGT
>JAAIIK010025045.1:0-16779 GCA_014706435.1 Silurus glanis
AGACCTGGTGCAGACCTGGTGCAGACCTGCTGTAGACCTGGTGCAGACCTGCTGTAGACCTGGTGGAGACCTTGTGCAGACCTGGGCAGTGTTTTTCCCCTCCGTATTCTTACACAATAGTATTTGTTTTCTGTGAAGGCACACATGTAGTTACACTTAATGCTGTGCTCCGTCCAACAGTTTATTATATCATTAGATCAGATTAGTGTATTTTGTTCATGTAAACAACGTGTTATAATAAAAAACTATAATATTATAATAGTAAAGTCTGAATTAAAAACGATATTTTCTGAGGATTTAAAAGAAATGAAGGAAATCACTATTATAATAATATTTGTAATACACTGATAGAGAATAAATATCTGGTCTAGATGAAGAATGTTCAGGATCTACACTAATGGGGCGTGGATGCAGAACATTCAGCAGCCACCACGTGGATTCAAGTCCTGGGATTATAATACGTGTTTATTTAAGCGATCAAAGAATCGGTGTGTAAAATACACGCGTGGATCTGCTTCGGTTTAGTCAGAGAGTCGTGTATAAACTCATTATAATCGAGTTTTCTTCATACAATCGCCGATAAAAACCTTTTCCAGATCAGAGGAACCAGACACGCCCACGTGACTTTAAACCCGGAAGTGACCCGTATGAGCGAGCGAGACAATACCGGGAGCTTTTACTTTGCAGAATTATCACAATAATAATAAAAAAAGTGCTAAAAAAATCTAAAATGTTGTTTGTTTGTTTTTAATTGACATAAAAGTATGAAAAGCATTGAATTTATAAAGAACCGTTATGAAAGACCGATTCTTTCCCTTCAAGGCATTTCTTTCTCTCTTCCCGTCTTTCTGCTTGTGAAAGATTATATATATCGCTGAGAAATCATTCTTTTATAATAGAAATAAATCATTGCAGTGAATTAGATGCTATTAAAACCAATAACGTGCTCATTCTTTGGAACCTGAATGAGCATGTTCATGTCCGATTCACGTTTAGATCACAAAGCAGTGCTCTTTATTCCGAAATATATGGTTTTTTTTCTTTTTGAAAATAAGTTTATATTATTGTATAATTTTTGCACGAATCTGTATATCGTAAAGATAAAATTCCTCCCTGAGCCGCACTGCCCCACAGCTCATCTCTCCTTCACTTGAATTTCAAGCAACGAGCCTGGACCACGCCAACTGGGTGACGGGCAGCCAATCAGAGCACGCGATTCCGAAAGTTTACCTTATATGGAAGTTGCCGGCCACAGTGCCGGGTATATAAAACAGCGCGCTCCTGGTGCAGACGCTACTTCGAGTTTTGCTGTGTGCTCATCAACACGAGCTCTTCCTCCAGCTACATCCTTAATACAAACCTTTAATTCATCGGTAAGCGGCATTTGTTTTTTTTTTATCTAACAATGGTTATTATAATAATGTTTGTATTGCTATATTGTTTTAAGCCAAATGCATATTTAAGGACACGTTTCACACGTATTTCTTCTCTTGTATATTCTACTTTAATGCATTCATTAGTGTTTAACCTGGTTATCGTGGTATTATATAGTCAAAGATAAAATATTTAGTATTTAATTGCATGACTTGGTGTAAGTAATGTCTTATTTGCATTAAAAGAAAAAGTAGTTGTATTTTCTGTAATCTCTTGAGGTAAATGTATTTTAAATGTGGAATGTTTTCGGCTCCTTGAGTGTGCTGAGTGTTGGTCAGGGGATTGAATGGTGGGTGTGGTCGGGTGCTGGTGCTGATGATCTGCCCGGATCTTTTTGTCTTTTCTTTCGCGTGTAAAACTCGTTAAATGGAGTGAGGGTTTAAATCTGATAAATGCTGATTTATGATAAATCTCTCGGGAGTCAGATTGAACCTGAGACATTATTTTTTTAGCTCTAGATGTTTGCAGCTGGAGAACTTGTCTCTGTAGTATAAATGTAGACCTGATTGTGTAAAACGCTCCGCATGGCGCAGTGATGGGGCCGGGAAACGGGGAGTGGTCGCAGCTCACGCGCCGCTCGAACTTATTGCCATATAAGGCAATAGCGAGTCCGTCTGGCCACTTCCTTTGTCTCAAAGCGCTCAGTTTTAGGGTTGTGCGCATGCGCGCCACCTGCTGGTCTTCAGCGGTATCTCTGTATAAAAGGGTGTGTGCGGGTCTAAGGCGGATGCTCGGCTGACTATTCCTTTTAAAGTGACCGGTTTGTGTTTCAGGCATAACATTATTTTTTTTTTTTCCTTTCTGAACAGCCATGGATGAGGAAATCGCTGCTCTGGTGGTCGACAACGGCTCCGGTATGTGCAAAGCCGGTTTCGCTGGAGATGATGCACCTCGTGCTGTCTTCCCCTCCATCGTTGGTCGTCCCAGGCATCAGGTATGTGCCTCCTTCAATACGCCCTTTTCAACATTTATATTTAACAATATTCTTAACAGCATTATTCCAAGCATGAGAATTTCCAGGCACCACCCTGTTTTAGTTTAATGAACAATAGTAGGAATATTATTCATTAACTTACCTGAGCTGTTAGTTTCAACATCCAGATGTGCTAACATCCTAGTTTTATTAACTGCACCAGTTTTGTGACAGACACATGCCATGAAGCCCACAGTAAGACTCGTGGGTGATACTATATATATATTAGTCTGTTTATTTTTTTGTATATTTAAATGTCACTCAGGAAAACACAAATGGGCCAGTTCTTAAAAAGAATAAGGGATAAAGTATGCAAATATCAAGCCCTTTTGCATGCTTTACATTTGCGTACAGGACAAAGACTTGCCGCAATATCACTAGACATAACTGAGTTAAATTAGTTGATTTTTAAAAAGAGCTTTAAGTTTATAATCTTAAGTTGGGGATTTATTCCAGCTATGCTCAATGTGCTGTGGTGTATCTAATATAAATGGACCTTCTCTTGCAGGGTGTGATGGTTGGTATGGGCCAGAAGGATTCCTATGTTGGAGATGAGGCTCAGAGCAAGAGAGGTATCCTGACTCTGAAGTACCCCATTGAGCACGGTATTGTCACCAACTGGGATGACATGGAGAAGATCTGGCACCACACCTTCTACAACGAGCTGCGTGTAGCCCCCGAAGAGCACCCAGTCCTCCTTACTGAGGCCCCCCTGAACCCCAAAGCCAACAGGGAGAAGATGACTCAGGTATACAAAGTGCCATTTCAATAGCTTCCCCTCAATCCCATCTTTTTATTTTGACTTCTTTTAATCTTCTTTCTCAGGCTTTCCATCCTTTACTCTGAATGTTCTTTCTGTTTGGAGGCCACAGGTTGATGAGTCATTTTTCTACTGCATGATCTCCATGGGTTTTAGAACTTAACCTTGAGCACCATATTAACCTGACGCATGTGTGTCATGGAGACTGCATTGTTAAAGCTCTGTTCAAACAACCCTTTTAAAAGCAGTGTGATTCTAACAAAACTTTACATTTTAGTTTTAACGCTAAAGCACTTTAGACTTTCATTCTAATAAAATTTAAACAAAGTAATTTTCTTGTCCCACAGATCATGTTCGAGACCTTCAACACACCCGCCATGTACGTCGCCATCCAGGCTGTGCTGTCCCTGTACGCTTCTGGTCGTACCACTGGTATCGTGATGGACTCTGGAGATGGTGTCACCCACACCGTGCCTATCTACGAGGGTTATGCTCTGCCCCATGCCATTCTGCGTCTGGACCTGGCTGGCCGTGACCTCACCGACTACCTGATGAAGATCCTGACCGAGCGTGGCTACAGCTTCACCACCACTGCCGAGCGTGAGATCGTGCGTGACATCAAGGAGAAGCTGTGCTACGTTGCTCTGGACTTCGAGCAGGAGATGGGCACCGCCGCCTCCTCGTCCTCTCTGGAGAAGAGCTACGAGCTGCCCGACGGACAGGTCATCACCATCGGAAATGAGCGTTTCCGCTGCCCTGAGGCTCTCTTCCAGCCCTCTTTCCTGGGTAAGGCAGAAGGATCAACTCAAAATGGCTGCTTCTGTACTGATAAATTTAGATGCATGAAAATGGGATTGGGTTCAGTGTGTAACATTTGTTTCTCCATCTTTTTCTCCTCAGGTATGGAATCTTGCGGTATCCATGAGACCACCTTCAACTCCATCATGAAGTGTGACGTCGACATCCGTAAGGATCTGTACGCTAACACTGTGCTGTCTGGTGGTACCACCATGTACCCTGGCATCGCTGACCGTATGCAGAAGGAGATCACCTCCCTTGCCCCCTCCACCATGAAGATCAAGGTATGGGGTTCCTGAGGCACACACTTGCCCCCCAGAAGGCATAATGGTTTATTTTGATGCTCGGGTCACGTGCCACCATATTAACCATGTTCCTGTTCTCTTTTAGATCATTGCTCCTCCTGAGCGTAAGTACTCCGTATGGATTGGTGGCTCCATCCTGGCCTCTCTCTCCACCTTCCAGCAGATGTGGATCAGCAAGCAGGAGTACGATGAGTCCGGCCCATCCATCGTCCACAGGAAGTGCTTCTAAACAGGACTGTAAGCATCATGGCTGTGCCCCTGAGGTCAGCTCGAAACTTAATAACCAACATGCCTTCCCCTCTCAGATAAGACCACACGGGCATGGCTTCTGCTCTGTATGACGCACTGCCTCGGGACGAGGAAACTGGAATTTCTCTGAAATTTCTTTTTCCTACAGGGGGAGGAGCTTTCCCTAAGAGGACTCAATGTACATTTCTTTTTAGTCATTCCAAATAGTCATGTTTCCACACATTTCCATCCACTCTGCCCACATCCCTGTGGGAACTACATGACCTTGTTAGTGTTTATGTAAATTATGTACTCAATACAAATGTCTGTTTTTGTACCTCAGCCTTAAACTTGGTCCATTAGTTTTGTTCTACAGTGGAAGGGGAAGAGCTTTACCCATTAGCGTGAGCTTCCCTGGGGGTTATGGGTAAAGGATCTGTGAGCCAAGGTGTCTATGTACACTGACATGAAAACAATAAAATGTGCACATGTAAAACTCAACCACTGGAGTTATTGCCTTTCTTTTAATAAATATTTACTAAATGTGTCTTTACATTGTGATAATCTGAAGGTGCTTTAGGTCTTACATTAACATTGAAGCTGCTGGTGAGTTAATGCAGAGTTCTCTTACAAATGTTAGTTTTTTTGTTTTTTTTTTTCTCTTTTAAATAAGCAAGTGGATGTGAAGGAGTAGCAACGTTTACTTTAAATCAGTTCTTAGTTTCTTGTGTGGATATAAATGTAGATGGAGTTTTGGAACAGGTGTTAAATACCCTGTTATTAAAATGATAGCTACAGGAAGTGATCAGTATCTCACATCAGTATCTCTTGAGCTTCATTAGTCATTTCTCCTGGTGATGGACTTTGAGGTTCTTGACATTAAGAGTACAGTTAATGTCCAGCACCCTGATGTGTGTTAGCCTAAAACAGTCAAAAGCCTGTGTTGTGATGCCGTTAAGCTGATCTCAGGATGTGACCGAGAACTTCCAGGTAAACACTTTAATTCTGTTTGACCAGCCAGTGTTTTCTCTGGGAGAGTTGAAGAAAAGCCACCAGGTCCTGGCAAGTTCGCTGTGTTCCTTCTGATCAGGTGACGTGTTTGGGGTTGTTCAGATCCTGAGTACCAATTTCTTGGTAAATACTGTTTGCTCACCATCAGAGCGATTGCAGAGGAGTCACTGTAAAGAGAACAGACCTCACTACATGTTTCTCATTCTGTTCAACACCTTGTTCATCCCTGTAGGCCTCGTGCTGATTATAGCGCAGCTTCTCCATCAGCTCTCCTCACGGTTTCTGATGCACTTTTACCCAATTTCACACAAAATATGATCATATACTGCTGTTCCAAGAGCTGGAATTCAAATGAACAGTGTCCTAATGTAAAACCTGGAGCCTCACTCCAAGTAACCGTCAGCATTTTTCTCCACAGAGCCTTCATGAGTGTAGGACCTTCATTCTAGTTTTATTCTGGGCACTAATGAAATGCCTCCAGGATCAGTGTCGCTGGATGAGTGAGTTAGCTAAACGTGTGAGAACTTGGTGTTGCAGAGGCAGTTACACGCGTGAGATCAATCACTTACTATAGTGGCTTTAAAGTCATTCCATGACCAGATTCTCATTTTCACACTGATGTTAAATATAAAATCATGTAACTAAGGATCCAGAAAGTGGAATCTTTCTGCTGCTGAAGCTGGTCCAGAATGCAGTTAACATTGTGGATGTTAACAATGAGGATAATGTGGAAGAACCTGTAAAGGCCCCTCCACCTTATTTTAAACACTGATGCTCTCCTGCAAACCAGCATCCCTCAGTCTCCTACCACTGGTCCTTTGAGCTGGATCTTTATCTTTGGGAAAAGGGTGAAGTCTGCAGGAGCCAAATCTGGTGAGTAATGTGTGTGCAGAAGTGAGAACGTTATTTCTGGAGAGAAACTTGTGTGAGGAGAGCTCCGAGACTGGGTGCATTGTCGTTGCGTTTTCCAGTCGCTTTCGCCGGATGTCCTCCTTCAGACCAGCACCAGCTGCACTGCTCCTGATGTACACAGGACGACGTCTTTTGGGACGCTGACTAATGAAGGTCGGTGCTCCCTGTGACCGTGTGTGTGTGTGTGTGTGTGTGTGTGTGTGTGTAGCCCTGTGCTGCCATCTGTTGGAGTTACAAAACTAGACTTGAAACCTTTGATACGCCTTGTTCATGGACAAACACCAGCATGTCTTTAATCTGTGACCTAACAAGATGAGAAGATTCATAATAAACCTGCTGTTTGAGACTTTCTGAGTGACCGAAGCGAACATCATTTTAATCCTTAATATAGTTTAATATCACTGCTTTATGGGAGGAAAAGAATTCCACTCTAATTTCCTGGTTCGTCTCCAACACAAAACAGTTGTATCTTTAGTTTATTTGAGTTGAATTGGTTTTCCTTGTTATATGACTCCGAAACATTCCTTCATTTAGGTTCAAATTAATTTGTAAAAATGTAATGTGGGCCGTGGCTCAAATCTTCTCACTGAATAAATGCAGAATAATTCCACAGCTTTAAATCAAAACACACGAAATGAATAGAATTTGATAAAGCACATTAGCCATTCCTGATCGTGCCATTATAAAATAACCTCGTCTCAGTGTAGAAGTGGAATTATGCAACTTTTATGACTAACTCTTTTTTAGAGTTAGTTGTTTTAACACGTTTGCGCGGAATCGTGTTTTATTTTTAACAAACGAACAAATAAACTAAGCTAAACAATGGGGGAAGGAATTCGGTGCACCACCCGGAAGTTGGTACGTCAGTAAATACGTTCCCACCGCCCCCGAGAGAGGCGTTTTAGCGGCAAGCAGAATGGACACAGAGTAAATGAGATTATTTGTCGGGTTTGTGAGGAAACATTACCATGAGATTATATTAGTATTAATGCACATATGTCTGGGCCCGAGGTGAACTTCTCGAAGAAGAAAAAACAGGACGGAATGGAGAACTCGGAGGAACCGGTAGGTCGCAGTTAGCGCTATGTGACTAGCAGCCATTAGAGTAATAACAAACCTGACACCTGCAGATGTTTATTATTATTATAGAGATTTATAATACTGTTTAATATTTTAGGTGTTAAAGGTGGTTTAATTGAAAAAGTCCACATTGGAGAACGAGATAAATATAAAACACAGCCCTCATTGAACAAACATCTGTGTGAATAATATATAATATAATTCTTGTATTTTTATATATTAATAAATAATAATGATATAAAATCGTGTGCACAGTCTTGCAGACAGACATGAGTTGATTCATATTCATGAAATCAGGGGACATGAATTCAGCCCCGCCCCTTCCTGTTACACAGCTGCTGGCAGATGTGGAGAGAGTAATAAATGATTCTACTCAAATAATAGTTACTGTTACTTCAATGAAATTTGAATTAAGTACAAGTTACGGGTCTAAAAATCTACTCAAAACTAAAAAGTCACTCGTTGATAAAATGTTATTCATTTTTAAAAATGTTTTTTATTAGAAAACACAATAACAATAAAACACTAGAGTCGAATGTGAGGTATGAACTCTATAATGGCATTTAAGATATTGGGAGAAACGGCAGGTTGAGAATTCAGACCGCGAGCGCACGTGTCGGACCACTTCGGCGTTTTCCGCAGAGCTTTGATTGGACACTGCGTTCGCAACAAAAGTGTGTGATTGGTTCTACAGTACTGCTCAAATCTAATGCAGCAGATCCGCTCTGAAATATAACGCTTTTCATTCTTTTCATGCGACGTGTAAATTGTGACACTGCTGATAGAGCGGGCTTCATTGTGCACTGACGGTTTTGCCCCAAGTCACCAAAAACAGTAGTTCGGTGCCCGTCGGTTTCAGCGCTCCGTCTCGTCTCGTCTCCATCTTTCTTTCTTTTTTTATTGAGTTTTGCGCGTTTGTTCTCAGAGCGCGATTTGTATTCCCCTTGCATTTAAATGTAATGATTTAATGATTTAAATGTAGTTAAGTGCAATACTTTAAACAAAACATAAGTAAAATTACAGACTTCAGTACATAAAAAACGATTAAATTAAAATGACGCGAGTAAATATGTTACTTTCCATCTCTGCCTGCAGGGGGCGCACTCATGGTGTCAGCAGAAGGGTGTGAAGGTTGTGTGAGTGTAATTGGTCAAACTCGTCTGTGTCTCAGCTCCTGTATGTTTGTGCTCTGTTCAGGCTCAGTGCTCTTCAGAGAGCATTTCTCTGTCTTCTGTGACCATCTCCGACTTCTCCGACGAGATTTTACTGCACATCCTGAGCTACATCCCCACTTACGACCTGGTGCTCAGTGTGAGTCGGGTGTGTCGAAAGTTTCACACTCTGTGCCAGGACAAGAGTCTGATTTCTCACGTACGGCTCCAGAAAGAGTACAGAGTGAGTACTGGAGCTGGAGAGAGATTTACAGATTTGTGTGGACTTTCCTGCTGATTGTTTATTTTCTCTCGGGTCTTTCAGGTGTGTGATGAAGCTTTGAGGAAAGTGCTGAAGGATCTTAGTGGTGACGTCCAGACCCTGGAGGCGAGCGGATGTTATTGGTTAGCCGGAAGTACCCTTGATGTTGTGACCCGCTGCGTCGGACTGGTCCGGCTGGACGTGTCAGGTTGGCGCGTGACCGCCGCACGTCTGTCGCGTCTCCTGGGTTCGCTGCGTCTGCTGCGCTCGCTGGCGCTGGACATCGGGACGGGATTCGACCTGCAGCAGCTGAGCGCCGAGGGCAAAGCGGCCCTGTCGCGCCTGAGCGAGCTGAAGCAGACCCTCCTGACGCCTTCGTACGGTGTGGTGCCGTGCTGCCCGGCCTTACAGAGCTTGAGTCTGCACTTGGAAGTGGCTGAGGGTTGGCACGAGCCCAGTGCACACCTCCAGCTGATGGTGGGGCAGAGCAGTGTGCCGCGTTACCACAATCTGCACTGGTTCTCGGCGCGTCTGGCACCCGGAGAAGTCAATCGAGCGCTGCTTAGTCTCTTTTTAGCCGCGTTTAGCATGCGTGTTCCTGAGGGCCTCACCGGGCTGGTCGTCGCCATGCCCGGTCCTGCCCCGCCTATTCCTGCCTCCGCCGGCTTACTGACTCAGGGCATTTTATCAGCCGGGACTGCGATCAGCGCGTTTCAGCTTCCTCAGTCGTGGCTGGATGGCGCCACGTTGAGGCGGGTTTTGGGATACGGATGTCCGGCCTACTTGAACATGTCACGCTGCGCGGTGCCGGGATTTGCACCGCTGTGCGTGTTATTAGGCGCCGGGTGCGAACTTTCCCCACTGCGTAGCCTCAACCTGCGCGGTAAAACGGAGGAGGAAGTGGACGCGGAGGGCATCAGGACACTTATTGAATCGTGTCCGCGACTTACCCACTTCAATCTGACCTCCACGCACTACCATCATAACACCCCAGAAAAGCTCGACGGCCACCTGTGTGTGGCTCTAGGACATCTTCGTCACCTTCGATCGCTAGCCCTTCCTGCGTGCGCGCTGTCACAGGGGCCACCCGTGCCCTCCAACAAAGCGGATCTGGCTGCGAAAACGTCCTCCGAGCCACTGCTGCTCGGGCTGATGAAGACCCGGCGCGTCGGCGTTCCGACCTACCAGCCGTCGCTCGACAACACGGGGGCGCTAAAGCAGGAGCAGGAGGGTGAAGCAGAGTCTTTCCTGCACCCGTTAATTACCGGCTGCCCGTATCTGGTCGAGCTGGAGCTGATCGGAACAGGGTTCCTCTCAGCCATGCCCAGGTACGAGCCCGCCATGCGCAAAGATCCCGCCGCCTGCTCCTGGTCCTTCCAGGTCAGAGACGAGCAGCTGGCGGCGTTAGGGAAGCTTCGCTTCTTGCGCAGGCTCACTTTAGCTCACCTGCCCGGGGTCCTGAAGGGTACTGGGCTTGTCCAGCTCGCTCTGGGTTGCAGGGACCTTCAGGTGTTATCTCTGGCCAACCTGGGGTCCTTAAAGACTGCCAATTACGCAGCGGCTCTGCAGGAGGCGCTCAGACACTGCACACAGCTCAGGGAGTTCAGGTGAGCACACACACACACACACACAATACAGTGTATAATGGCACAATCGTGGAGTCGATTGAAATGTACGTCGTGTATATTTATGTATGTGTTTGTTTACCGCGGCAGATTGGAGCAGCCGTACTTCAGCGCCAACGCCTCCTTCTTTGAGGCGCTGACTCACTGCCGCCTCCTCCAGCGCCTCTGCCTCGTCTCGCGCCATGGGACGTTCCAGCACCCTGCCGCCGTCACTTTCACGCAACGCTGCGAGGACGTCGTGATGTTCCACATGTTCACCGGAGGAACTCTTGTGGCCTGTAAAACACTGCAGAAAACACTGCTGGACAGGTCAGTGTTCATCCGCGCACCTCTCTCTCTTAATCACGTGCACGTTTCCTCACGTTCCTAGGTCTAATATAATCAAAAGTATTGGGACGTTTGACTCTTTCCAGCCGAATTTGGTTCTTCTGAATGCTGTTGTTTGAAAAAAACCACATACCAAATCGATCTTCAAACATTTGACTATAGAGTATAAATCAGTATCAGACCTTCAGTGATGTTCTCCTGAATCAATCCACCTCTTAATCCCATCATCATATCATTACATCTACATCATTTTGTGTATATTCATGGAAATAAAATATAATATAATATAATGATATAATATTCAGACTCTTGGCAACAACACTTGAAATGAACTCGCGTGTCTCCCATTTCTCTTGATCCTTCCTGAGATGTTTCTACACTTCACTTGATTCTACCTGTGGAACAGTTTAATGCACTGAAGAGCACAGTGGCCTTCATAATTCCCAAATAGGAGGACTCTTCCATGAGCTGGTCACCCGGTGAAACTGAGCAATCAGGAGAAATCTGCTCACAGACGGACAAATATATGAACGAATCGTTCCTTAAAATATCAGAGCGTCTAATCCTCGATGCCTCGCTCCCGTTGCCAGGCAACACTCCCACTTCTATAAACATCCAAAAAGAACAGAAATTACACTTGTGCCACCTAGTGGTGCTCATAGGCCTTACATCTGCATAAAACAGCAAATTGTGTTGTGTTCATTCAACGGTCAAATATGTTTTGTTGCTACAGGCAATTTTTATTTGGTGTGACAGGAGTCTTTTGATCGCAAAGATCGCAGACGCCTTGGCTAGACAGAAGCCTCTCTTTGGTGCAGAATGCATAGAAGTCTGTTTGGAGTTTGCCATCTGAAGAACCCTCAGACTGTGTAGAACAAGATTCTTTGGTCTGATGAAACCAAAATTGATCTATTTGGTCTCAGTTCTAAACGTTATGTACAGAGAAAATTAGGCACTGCTCATCACTTGCCCAAAAACATCTCAGAAGTGAAGCATGATGGTGGCAGCATCATGCATTGGGGTGTTTTTCTGCAACACAGGAGGGGATTAGAAACAACTCTGTGAAGGTCCTCGAGTGGTCCAGAAAGACCCCTGACATGAACCCTATTAAACATCTCTGGAGAGACCTGAAAGTGTTTACTGAAGCCGTAAGCTTCCAGTGTATCCATCCATCTATCTACAGATTATTTAATATTTTATGATTCCTGTGTTTGTGTGTGTGTGTGCGTGTGTGTGTGTGTGTGTGTGTGTACTAGTTGATATCCATTTTTAAAAACTGATACTGAATTAAAAAACAATAATAATAACGTAAAATACTACTGAACTTTTATTACAAAAATAAATAATATAATGAACAGTACTGAATCATGAAAATGTACTTAATGAAATAAATATGAATATATTAATAAATAGAATTGTATAATTAACTAATTGTAAATAATAAGTATAATATAGAGCTTTCCGTGCACGCGCGCAGTCTCGCGTGTAAAAACAATCGTGTGCCGTCAGTGATTCGCCTCTAGAGGGGGCTCTCGTGATGACAATCGGTCTGGATTTTTTTGTTTATTAACTCTCTATATTATATAAATGATATATATTATAATAGTTATTGATAAATGCTCTGAATGTAAATACAGTGAAGTGAAGATTTCAGGTCATCTGAAGTTCAGGTCAGCCACCAGTCATGATATATATATATTCCATAATATGTTTATATAAAGTTATTTTGTCCCATTCAGGCTTCTATACTGAAATGCCTATACAGTGGAACCTCGGGTTACGAACGCCCCGGCATACGTATAATTCAGGTTACGAATCGTAGCTCATCAAAATTTTTGCCCCTGGTTACGAACAAAATTTCGGGATACGAACGTCGCGCACCAAAAAACCGCTTTATCTTTATTTTTAAAGTAATATTTTTGGTTGTCCAGAACGAATTACCGAAGTTTCTGTTCATTCTTATGGGGAAATTCGTATCGGGATACGAACTTTTCAGGTTACGAATAAAGTACCGGAACGAATTAAATTCGTAACCTGAGGTTCCACTGTACTTTCCAAACAAAACCGGAGCATGCAGCTTTCTCAAACATCTCAGACTGGGTTTAACCTGAACTCCACAATGTTCCTTGGGACACTGAGGTCTGGTAGAAAAGCTCACTTGTGTCAGTAGCTGAACAGCTGAAACTGTTGGTGTTGAACAAAGCTGTCACTTTCTTCCTGCAGTTTGTCTGCATCCCGTCCAGCTCTTAGTGTGGTGGTCTACCCGCTTCTCCATGAGGACTTGGGGAACGTGATTAGGGAAATGCCTCTGTGCCATCTGGACGAGATCACGCTCTTCAAGACCCGTGTGGCAGAAGATCCCACTGTGCTGTAAGAGAGAGACACGTCTGACATTGTGTTGTGATGATTTCACAGATTATTGTGTACACACATACACAAAGAGAGTTTTGCAGACCTTCTATCTGTCGCCAAACCGAACGCAAAAGACTGAAGTCCCAATAAAGGAGTGCCAAAATCCCACCACTCATATAACAAAGATTCTGTTGGTGCGTTTTTTTTTTATCTTCTTATAGTTACAGGAGGTTAATGCATGATGTGGAGGTGAAGAACAGCCTGAGGTGAAGTGGAGAGCATTATAATGGTGTAAGGTCTCACACCTAGTTGTGGATTATCACCACTTCTCACAGCTTTGAGGAATTAAACCTGCTGTTGATGTTTGCAGAGTGAAAACTGACTGAATGGATCAAAATAACACTTTGTTTTCATTATTATTTTATATACGACCCATTAGATTGAGAATTCTGCTGCTCCGAATCACACACAGAGATAAAGTAGTGCCAGAGAGAATTCAGTGTGCCTGTGCTGCATCTCTGCTAATGATGAAGCTGTTGGAGTCTCCTGGTGCTGTTTATCTTTCTCTTTCTCATTTAAATATTTTCTCCTCCATGGAGCTCAATGAGGTCATTAGGAAATGAACTTCCAGCCAATCACAATCCACTATTCACATCTGAACTCCTTCAGCCAATCACAATCCACTATTCCCACCTGAACTCCTTCCAGCCAATCACAATCCACTATTCACAACTGAACTTCCAGCCAATCACAATCCACTATTCCCACCTCAAATCAAATCAAATTGTATTTATCGAGCGCCTTACAGCAACCAAAAGGAGCACAAGGCACTTTCCAGTAAAACAAAAATAGACAATAAAATATAAGAACACAATGTACATAAAATAGCAGTTGAATCAGGGCTACGTGTTAAAAGCTTGTTTGAATAAATGAGTTTTCAACTGCGATTTAAAAACACTCAGCACAGTGACGGATCGTATGTGTGCTGGAAGTGCGTTCCACAGCTTTGGTCCCTGGATGGCAAATGACCGGCCTCCAAACTTTTTATATTTGTACTTGGGAGTGACCGGAGAGGTATGTCCAGAGGAGCGGAGATTTCTGGCTGGTTGGTAGACCGTTATTAATTCGGCGAGGTAGGCCGGGGCCAGACCATTGATGGCCTTGAACACGTACAGCAGGACCTTATACTCCACCCTAAACCGCACTGGAAGCCAGTGAAGCGAGCGGAGGACAGGGGTGATGTGTGAGCGTTTGGAGGTGTTGGCGAGAAGACGTGCTGCCGCGTTTTGTACCATTTGGAGCCGATTGAGAAGTGAATGATTAAGTCCAGTGTAGAGAGCATTACAGTAGTCAATTCTCGAGCTGATGACGGCATGTATAGCTTTTTCAAGGTCAGCTTGGGACAAGAATGATTTGACCTTGCTGAGGAGTCTTAGCTGGTAAAAGCTCGCCTTCACTACTGCACTGATCTGTTTCTCGAAGTGCATACTTTTGTCAAAAATAACACCCAGGTTACGCACGATAGGCGCAAACTGAGGAGTTAGAGGACCACAACTCAGAGAACTGCTGGGTGAGTCCGGGCTAAACAGGATGTACTCAGTCTTTTCTTCATTCAGATGAAGGAAGTTCTGGGAAAGCCACTGTTTGACATCCTGAAGGCAATTATGGAGAGGGTCCAATGCAGAACGATTACTCTGAATCACAGGAAGATAGATCTGGAGGTCGTCAGCATAGAAATGAAATTGAACGTTGTGATTGGAGATGAGTTGACCAAGTGGCAGCATATAGAGTGAGAACAGAACAGGACGAAGAATAGATCCTTGAGGCACACCAGATGACAGAGGAGCAACCGATGAAGAATGATCATTAAGCATCACTGAAAAAGTTCTGTTAGTGAGGTATGATGAGAACCAATTAAGCACCGCACCCTGCAGACCAACAACATGTTGAAGACGAGAGATGAGGATGGCATGATCCACGTTGTCAAATGCAGCGGTCAGGTCCAGTAACACCAGAACCACAGAGCTTTTACCATCCAGGACTCCAAGAATGTCATTGTGGACCCTAATAACGCTGATTCAGTGCTATGTCTCGACCTGGAACCGGACTGAAATGTATCACCAATGTCGTGCAGTTGAAGGTGAGACTGAAGCTGGGCGAAAACAAGCTTCTCCATCAACTTAGACAGAAATGACAGGTTAGATATAGGGCGGAAGTTGGATAGTATGGAGGGATCAAGGTTGGGTTTCTTGAGCAGCGGTCTAACAACAGCGTGTTTGAGAGCAGCGGGAACAGTACCCACCCTGAAACAGCTGTTTATGAAGGAGACATGGATGGGACCTATGATGTCAACAGTCTCCTTCAAAATAGTGGCAAGAACAGCGTCTAGAGCGCAGGTGGTGGGCTTCAACTCGTGGACAGCTTTTTTTTAGGTCCACCAGAGTAACAGCATCAAATGGCAACAGCGGGGACTTGTGTAATGGTTTGCCTAACAGACAAAACCTTGTCCAAAAACGCTTGAAAGCATTGCATTTGTTTACAGAAACGTCATTCAAGGCGACAGACACCGGATTTATGACAGAATTGATAGTGCTGAATAAAATTCCAGGGTGGTGGCTATTGCTATTGATGAGAGCAGAAATATACTGTCCTTTAGCTTCCTGTAGTGCACTCTGATAGGTGGCAGGACTGTCTCTAAACACCTGAACTTCCAGCCAATCACAATCCACTATTTCCACCTGAACTCCTTCAGCCAATCACATTCCAGTATACTAAAATAATCTGCTGTTAGTAAGTGATGGATGTGAGACTCAGTCAGGGATCTGAATTCTGTGTGGAACACTTGGTTCTGTAGCTTCCTGTTTGTAGGATGAGGAACAGGATGTCACATCTCTGCTGATGAAGCAGATCTTGTGTATAAAGTCTCTGACTCTGAGACTCTTCTGCACTCGTTCATTCAGTGAACATCACGTTCTACGATTGAATCCATCATGAAGCTCCTTGCTGTTCTCCTCGTTCCTCTCCTGCTCTCGGTCTGTCAGGGTAAAGTGGGAAATTTTATTCAGGACTGTCCAGGTTTCTTCCCACAGCGGAATGGAGTCATTTCTCCCCCCACAATGTTAGAGGGCAGTCAATATAAACAGATCTGTCAAACTCGGAACGATAAAGTTGAATTCGCAACTTTTTATGACATGAACAACAGGATCCCTGTTTACTCGGCTTACAAGTTTACCAGACGAGTGAATTGTACACGAAGGAATGGAAAATGGTTTATCGAACCTCAGGTAACTAAACACTCTTTTACAACTTCTTTTATGAATAATTCTTTTAGAAACGACAACAAACATTAAATATGATCTAATATTAATATTAAATATTTTATCTTTTACATTCTCTGTAGATTTAATTTAATCATTTACATTATAAAATTAACACATCAAACATTTATCATTTACATATGGTTTAAAAATTTATTTTTTAAATTATATATATTTATATATGTTGAGTATGTTACAGTGTGTGTGTGTGTGTGTGTGTGTGTGTGTGTGTGTGTGTGTGTGT
>JAAIIK010025048.1:0-25285 GCA_014706435.1 Silurus glanis
AGAGAGAGAGAGAGAGAGAGAGAGAGAGAGAGAGAGAGAGAGAGAAATTACTTCGATTTTTCAACAGACTTTCATTAACCTATTAGCCTTCACCACAGCTTTTGGGATTCACAGCTGAAAATGCCCTACCTACATTTAAATGTTAACAGTTCCTTTTGAAATTGGGCTACATACACATTTGAATATCTTTGAAAAGAAGACACATTGAGCTTTCTATAACTTATCTTTTTGAGCAATATCAAAAAGATAACAAGTTATATAAGGTTATAGATGATGAAGTACCATTAATATACATTTCCTGAATTGAATTACTTTTTTCTTCATATATAAACACATTAAATCAGTAATGGAGCAATCCAGAAAATGTAATGGGTAAAAAGTAATGGGTTAAAAGCCACATGCCTTTTATATTTTATATAAAAGTTTATATTTTAAATTGAATGAAGATATCATGAAAAATGAGATTCCTACAAACATTTATCTGAGTCTATGTCTGGTTTGCCCCTCCCCGCCCCACCCAGCCCAAATTTTAGGACTCACAGCTGAAATGCCCTACCTAACTTTAAATGTTAACAGTTCCTGATAAAAATGTGCTACATACACAATCTGTGGAAAGAAGACACTTTGAGCTTTACTGTTAATTATTTAATGTTGCATTGCAAAGTTGCATTTCCTGCATTGAACATTATTTTTTTAAATATACAAATACATGAAATCAGTCCTGGAGCAATCCAGAACAGTACTGGGTTGAAAGACACACATCTCATGAGTTTATATTTCACATTTTATGAAGATTTTCATAACAAATGAAATTCCTACAAACATTTATCTGAGACTATGTCTGATCCTTTTCTCCCTCCCCCTGTTTGAGATCCACCTGCTAAACTCAGGTGGTCATTCATACTCTATTCATACAGTCTGCATATTAATGAACTGCTGACCATTAAAGGCTTTTGTTCTACATGTTTGTATATTGATATTGATTTGGCATTCATATTGATGACCAGGTAGCCAGACAAGCTATTGTTTTACAGTCATGACCATTCATGTTGATGCCAGGCCATTCCAATCCCAACGATACACACACACACACACACACACACACACACACACACACACACACACACAAACTTACACAAGCATTTTTCTTATAAAAACAAATGGGCAGTCAAACCTATAAAATCATTTAAAACTGTAAACGGAGTTCCCCTTCGGGAACTTGAGCTGCGTCGTAACGCTTTGGGAAGGTTACGAACCACATGTGAAATCTGACCAATAGGTGAGTCGTGAGGTCATCGGCAGGCGACGTCGCGTAAACCAGGAAGCTACAAATGGCTGCGAGATGGTAGCGACGCTAGCTTCTGCTCGTTCAGGTAAGCGCTGTGTTCGCTGTGTTTTTCTGATCGAGTGATGGCTAGCAAGCAAAAATTCCGTGAATGTGTTCATCCGTGTCCCCGTTTCATTACGGGGAAGGATACGCACGATCAGTGCGTTGTTTGCCTGGGAGTGGAGCATGCTCAATCGGCTCTCGAGGGAGACGATTGCCCGCATTGCGGCCGGATGGCTATGCGCACGCTTCGCTCCCGGAGAGCGCTCTTCGAGAAGAGCTCTCTCCCTTGTGGCTCCGGTCCCGCTCTTGCCAAGGCTCGTGGGGCTCGCAGGCCGATTTAGCGGCAGGTTTGGAGTCAGACGAGTCCTCTTCAGCCTCTCCTGCTGAATTGAGCACCTGCTCTTTCGGGGAAGCAGGCCCGATGGCTGCTTCTTCTCCTGGCGCGAGCAGCGCGGTGTTACATGCCTCTCCCTCCGAGGAGGATGAGGTGATGGATGCTAGCGAGCCCGTGGTCTCTTTGCAGCCTGTGCTGTACGAGGAGCTCCTCGAGGTCGAGACACGAGCCGTGTCAAAACTGGATCTAGTTTGGCCGGTGGAAAGGCAGAAGCAGCGCGCACCCAGTAAGCTGGATGAGCGTTTCCTGCGTCCTGTGTTGCAGAGGTGTCCAGGAGACCCCGTATGCCGCGCATACTTTTTCTCAGCACTCCTCGCTTTACGCGGACGTGGTTGGGGCTAAGGAGTGCGGCTACGGGGCGATGCCTCGTGTAGCGGAGACGCTAGCTAGCTACCTCTCCCTTAGCATAGCGTCGTCGCTAAAA
Source organism: Silurus glanis (assembly GCA_014706435.1). Taxonomy (NCBI): domain Eukaryota; kingdom Metazoa; phylum Chordata; class Actinopteri; order Siluriformes; family Siluridae; genus Silurus; species Silurus glanis. The sequence continues at coordinate 2,149 of JAAIIK010025048.1, forward strand.
GCCCCGGTGTTCCCTACTAAGCCGTTGCGTGCAACATCAGCCTTAGTAGGGAAGGCTTACGTGGCAGCAGGCCAGGCTGTGGGTTGCCTCCACACCATGGGTGTGTTGCAGGCATACCAGGCTGACCTGCTATGTGATTTGGATGAGGGACTTAGCTCCGGGGCCGGCGATATTAAGGAGTTGCGTCGCACTGCCGACTTAACCCTTCGGGCCACCAAGCACACGGCGCGGGCCGTTGGTCGGTCCATGGTGGCCCTGGTAGCCACAGAAAGGCATCTGTGGCTCACCTTATCTGACCTCCCAGATAAGGATCGAGCTGTGCTGTTGACTGCACCGATGGCTCGTCCTGGACTGTTTGGCGACGTGGTGACGGCGGTCGTGAACAGGTTCCAGGAGTCTAAAAATCAGTCGGCTGCGTTTCAGCAGTACCTCCCTCGCCGATCTCGTGGGGCTGTTCGGCGGCAGCCCCAGCCAGGTCATTCCGGGCACTGCGAGGCCCAGAAACAGAGCGTTACCACCCTATCTCCGCGGGCAGGGCCTAAGGGCCCCCGCCGACGCCCTAAGCCCAAGAAGGAGCAGGCTGACCTGAGGGTCACCCTCGCCTCCAACAAACGGGCTGCGGTGCGTAGATCATGGTGGTCTACGGTTGGGGGGGCGGCGTACACCTCACGCTACGGTGCCTGTCCCTCCCCCGCACCACCGGGAGGCCAGGCCGTTGCCTCTGCCACAAGATATGCTTCAGAGCACGGCCCCCTCCAGCGGGTGTCTCCCTCCACTTCCGCCCAGACTCTCGGTACGAATGGGGGAGGCCCGCCGCCTCTCAGGAGGTGTTGACGGCCGCAGTACGCTGCTCCGCTGCCACAAGATGAGCTTCAGGGCGCAGCCTCCCTCCAGCGGTTCGCTCCCTGTCTTTCCACCCGAAAGTTCGTTGCGGATGGGGGAGTTCTGCCACCTCTCGCGCGGTGTCGTCGGCTGCAGAGCAATGCCCCAGCCGCTCTGAGTGGGTCGGAGGCCGGCCCGGAGGGGGTGGTTCCCCTGAGGGACTTTCTGACAGCTTGGGAGGGGCTGCCAGAGGTCTCCCAGTGGGTCCTGCGGACCGTAGAGAAGGGCTACGCGATTCAGTTCGCATCTTCTCCTCCCTGGCTCAGAGGGTTGTATCCCACCCTGGTGGGACCCGAGCAGGCTCTGGTCCTGGAACAGGAAGTGTGCACTCTCCTGGGGAAATGGGCCATCGAGGTGGTTCCCGGTTGGTGCACAGGGTTTCCCTGCTCCAATCTGAGGGTTTTCTCAGCTTCAATTTATCCCAGTGCCATATTGGACTTTGCTAATATTGTGATTCTTCGAGAATTTTAATACTACTCTTAAAAATCTTTATATACTTTACATACTTAAATAATAGGCATGAAGTAAAAAATGCACTAAACACATAGAATATGCCTTTTTAATGCATTGCATTTTTTAAGTCTATTTTTGGAGTAATTTAACTTTCACACTTTCCCAGGATGATTTAAAAACTGCAAATTTGGGATCACTATCAGCAACATTGATATTTAAAATATTTTGCGCATGCATGATGAGGCGTGCAAAATCGCACTAGTGCACGGGGTTTCCCTGCTACAATTTGATTGTTTTCTCATCTCCAATTTATCTTAGTGCCATATTGAATGTGGCTTAACTCATAAATGTGGTTCAGAGCGTGGACAATGCGGGGCGTTCCCAAAGTGTTGCGACGCAGCTCAAGTTCCCGAATGGGGAACTATTGATCAGTATGATTCATTTGTGGAGCAGCTAAAGCAGAGTGATACTCTCTTGAGGGGTAATGGTATAAAGAGTGAGTGTGCATTGAGTAAACAATTAAGATTCTTTTATCCTGTGACTGGATTTCCCCAGACAATTTACAAGATTTCTTTGAAGAGGTAATACCTGTGGAATTATCTTTGTGCCTCAGAGATTTGATTTCAAAAGGTTTCATTACTCTTGATGGATTAAATCACTCCAATCAAGCATTTCCTTACATGTATTCTGACAAGGTCAGCAAACCAAAGCCAATTCTAAAAAACATCCCTTGCTAAAAAAATAATGCGGAGGAAATGGACATGAAAATGTGACTTTGTTACGTTTACTTCCTCTAATGATTGGGGATTGTATTAAATAACATGAGCCTTCATGGGATATATTAATGGTTCTAAAATAAATTGTTGAAATTGTTTTGTCAAACAGTCTCTCGAGGATACTCTTGTGTTACTTGGCATTTAATCTGTCTGACCACCACTTGCTTCTTACTTATACTTTTCCAGACTTTAGATTAAAGCCAAAGCATCACTTTATCGAGCACCACCAGGACCTTTGTGGACTATACGATTTGAGTCTGAGAACTCTTTCTTTAAGGAGGTTGTGCATGATGATCAAAACATGAAAAATGCTTTCCATGAAATACTAGCAAATGATTGCCTACCATTTGGATGCACAAAGCCTTTTAAAAACAGACTTGCATGTTGGAAAAGTGGTTGTGGTTAGCATATCATTGTTGGATGCAACACTGAGACGTGCTGTACAAAACTAAGTTCCCACATTTGCACACTGTGTCGTTGTAAAAAGCTGTTTTTTTTGCATGTTATGCTAAAAACATGATCATTTCTGCAGGACACTGCAAAGGACAGCCTGAGTTCTACAAGATTGAAAGCATGTTGCCCTGATTTGACAAAGATATTGAAAAGACTCTCTGCCTGGTATATAAAAAATGAAAGATCGTATGAGCTTGTTGAAAGCAACTACACTGACATGGTTGTCCTGGATTCTGCTGCCTTAAATGACTATTACCCATTGATCACATACAGTTTTGGAGAGAATGTGTTTGTGACCTTGAAAACCTATTTGCAGCATTAAACGTACCCTACAATGGTATGTACTACATTTATTTGTTCATTTATTTATCATTTAAATTAAATAATTAACACTGGCTTCTGCTTGACTTACAGGCTTTACTACTACGAGTTGTCATTTCCTCCACTGAAGCCCAGCAAGTCCAGCTTCCTGAAGTGCCTGAATCAGAGCACTCTGCAACCTGTCTGTGATCTCAGAACTGCCCAGTGAAAGAGCAGTCTTGCATATTCAGTGGCACAAGTCATCACATCACAATGAAATGAACAGCCCTTCATCACGTGATTCTAGTCTCAACTCCTCTGAAGAATCCCTTCACAGCCCCCGAGTTTCTGTTCAAAGCTATTTAAGCACTACCTCAGAATAGCCCATGCCATTCCTCATACCAACTCTGTCATTTGATGTTGAGCTGAAGCTACGCCGAGGAAATGAAGCATATGAAAAAACAAAGATTGGCATTGTTGTGGCTAGAGACATGAAAATTGAAATTTTTGGCAAAATTGTGCAGGCAGTTTTTGAGATAACGGCATATCCTGACAATCAGGAAATGTAAATCATTGCATCTGCACTGATCTAGGAGCCTGGAAAATGAAAGGGTTATGAGGGATGAGTCATCAGCATAAAGAACAAGCTAAACAATTATAGAGCAAAGTTGCGGGAGGCAGGTTGTAATGGAGTTACTGTAAACAGGAAGCAAAAAGCTGCATGTGGTCAAAGTTTCACCCTGAAGAAAGTGAAAGTGTGGAGAAGTCAATCATGTCCCAGAGCATCCATGCAACCACACTCACACTTCACTTAAAGAGCAAATAATTTTCCTGGTGGAAGAAACCAAAAAGGTAAGAAGAAACATGGTAGCTATTAGTGAAAATATGGAACTAACAATTTTCCTTAAAAGAAAAGAAGTGGTCCAAGAGCAACCAACGATTGTGGTGGTTCAGGAAAGGTTATTAGGTGTTGATCGCAGCATGTAATGTGTACTGAATATTGTTTTCAGTAAGTTTTTATTTTTCCTCCTCACCAACAAAGACCTTCTGGAAGGCTTCATGGCAGCCATTGACAAGTACACACCTAAGCTCTTGAAACAATACAGAGCCAGAAGAGATTTTGGCATGGATGAGCTACTGGAAAGACTTGATGAAAGAGCAAGTTAAGTTTCAGTATTTTAAACATTTTATCATTTTATGGCTGATAACACCATTTTCTGTCAACCAGCACCTTGCAATTCCGCAGCTGCGGGTTCTGCTTCCAGGGGTAGCATGAACTTGCAACCGCCCTGGCCACCATCTTCCCGCTGCATAAATGGAAGCAGATTCATCATGTTCTCTGCCAGAACGTCTCGTTGGCTCCATGTCCATTTAAGACATATAGCCCCTCGTTTCTCCCTAGCGGGTCCCTTGGTTTCGGATTCGGATCTTCCGGTTTACTCGGACTCATGCCTTGCAGTTTGTTTTGATCTTCCCTATTCTCGGGACACAGACTGTTTCTGACTCTGCCTTCTCCCACTCTGCGCTGTGTGGCCATCAGTTTTCGGAAAATTTGTTTTCCGAAGGCTAGTGCAACGTCACCCACCTGCAAGGCCGGTGGGAGACCTGCTTCTGCAAGGCCAGTGGGTGACCTGCTTCTGCAAGGCCAGTGGGTGAGCTGCTTCTGCAAGGCCAGTGGGTGAGCTGCTTCTGCAAGGCCAGTGGGTGAGCTGCTTCTGCAAGGCCAGTGGGTGACCTGCTTCTGCAACGCCAGTGGGTGACCTGCAGAGTTTAGCTCCAGCTTACTGGAAGACCTTGATTAGCCAGTTAAGATGTTTAATTGGAGTTAAAGCTAAACTCTGCAGCACAGTAGCCCTCTACGTGCAGGACTGGACACCCCTAGCTTAAATGGTTTCCCATTTTCCAGCTTATTTACTTGTTCTAGACCTGTTTTTGTCATTATTTATGTGGTGTCTATTTAATTGTTATAGTCACTTTTACTTACTGATTTTACAAAGTACAAATATAAAGTTGGAAACTAGTCTAATGCATAGCCTGTTCAGTCTTTAAAGAAAAAATAAATCCCACTCGCTTGTGGATAACACACTATAATAATTTTCTATATTTTTATGCTCATTGTATTCTTATTCTGTGGTCACAGGAAACTGAAGATGGGACAAAAGGGCTCTCTATTGGAATTCTTTATATTTTGGAAGATAATACTCAAACAACATCACCAATGATCCAGAACATTGCTGTTGTACTGGAGGAGGTTGCTCTTCTAGAAGATCTTCTATATCTCTCTACTGCTCTGGCATACCTCTTAGGCCTTCTTTATGCACTCAACTGATCTTATCCTAAAAATCTCAAGTACACTTGATACCATTCAGATTGTGTTCATGGAGCTTGAGTCTGGATGCACCCAACGTATACTTTTCCTTAAAAACAAATTTTTATAAGTAAAACTGGTACGATGTTGTGACACCTTTGTGTCACCAACACTTTTTTAGTTTATCTATGATTGACATTGTTCCAATCAAAATTGTGGTTGTTCTTTAGTTGATTTAAAGTGTGAAATGCAGTGCCATTTTCATTTACATTTAAACAAATTGTGTGCTTTCAATTGAAACAAACTGGAAAGCAATGTTTGTGTTTGTCATTTATAAATATACATTAAATAGTTTTTAAAAAGGACATTGTGGTGACTTGTAATCCTTTATTTTGCTTTTCAGTTGCTGTAACAAGCATCGCTTTGTTAGCAAAATAAGACAATCATCCTTGCATGAACAAACAAATATAGGTTAGCTAAATAAAGTACTGTCACATAGAAGAACTATAAAACTATAGTTGAGACAATTGAAAAGTCTTACTGCATCAAGTTGCCTTGGTTTTTTATGTTTTCTCAACAGTTTATTTTTTACACTGTGCCTATCACATTAAATTCCCTCCACACATCGCATAGACTGTGAGCTTTAATCAGCTCATGTAAGGTGCGACCCAAAGCATTATGAGGTTCCAGATGATTCCAATCTAATACATCATTACTGTACAGTTAAAATCACCCACCACAAAGAGGTAATCATCTAAACTGCAATTTTGTAAGAAACCATTAACATTGTTGAGAACAAGAACTCTTTCAACACCTTTAACAGGAGCACATAAATAAAGAAAAATTAAATTAAACTTTCTAAATTTGACCTGTAAAGCCACATTCTTTCATTTATTAGAGCTCACAGCCTCACCATCAGAATCGTACTGTGTGCTGTACTCATCATTTCAACAGTGTTTTTGTTCTACCATTTGATCATTTTCTCATAAAGACAGGAGTTTTGAACAAGGGCTCCTCATTCTCAAATTCAGTATTCATTTGTTCCTCATTTAACAAATTCTGTTGGTGAGGTAATATAGGTTTTCGCATCACCTTCGTCATTTTCTTCAATTCTTTTAGCACTTCCTAAAGCATCGTCACATTTTTTCCGCTCTCATCTCCTCCCACATTACTACTACTACTAATATTCATATTATCTGTAGACTGTTCCTGCACATTCAACATTAACAGGTGCAGTCTGCACCGCATCAGCGCCGTTTCTGTTCTCATCCTGGTCTGCGCTATCTGCTTGTGCGGTATATATTTTTGCCTAAAGCAAGTAACATGCTTAAGCAAGGCAACTTACAACCAAGTGGTATCTCATGGCCGGCACTAGCTATAGACAGAGCAGGCAATTGCCTAGGGCCTCGGGTTTGGAGGTGGGGTTGGTGGGTTCCCATTTTCCAGCTTATTTACTTGTTCTAGACCTGTTTTTGTTATTATTTATGTGGTGTCTATTTAATTGTTGTAGTCACTTTTACTTATTGATTTTACAAAGTACAAATATAAAGTTGGAAACTAGTCTAATGCATAGCCTGTTCAGTCTTTAAAGAAAAATTAAATCCCACTTGCTTGTGGATAACACACTATAATAATTTTCTATATTTTTATGATCAATTTATTCTTATTCTGTGGTCAAAGGAAACTGAAGATGGGACAAAAGGGCTTTCTATTGGAATTCTTTATATTTTGGAAGATAATACTCAAACATCACCAAACAACTTACAACCAAGTGGTATCTCATGGCCGGCACTAGCTATAGGCAGAGCAGGCAATTGCCTAGGGCCTTGGGTTTGGAGGTGGGGTTGGTGGTTTCACAGCGTAAGACTAAGCTCTTTTTCCATTGGATATTACTAACTGCCACTCTTGTGAAGTGGAAAGAGTTAATATGGCCATTTAAATGTGGGTCCCCACCATCTGAATGCATGAGGAGACTGTGTACAATGATGAACAAAATCCCCTCAAAAATCTTTTCTGCATACTGACCTGTGTGCTCTGAAACGAACGAAGGTCTCAGAGGTTGCCAAGCGAGACGCTAAAAGGGCACGCAACGAAAGTGCAGCTTGTAATGCAGCATTTAAGGTGTCATCATGTATTTTTTATAATAATGTTTTATAAAAATAATCTTATTCTGCCTATTCGTGTGAGCACCATTTGAAGATGTATCATTATTTGCAGCCTGTTTACTCTGACTTCAAAACAGCCCGAGAGCCGTGCCGACTTAGAAATACTAAAAGAAAAGGTAACGTTTGTAAATAAAAACAGCAATCACAGATTGTTTATTATTTCAAAAAAGTACTTCTACTGTCTGAATATCTTATAAATTCCGATAATGTTTACATTAACATAATAGCCTACTTCATATTTAATCTTTTAGAAGATTAATTAAATAAAAAGGTTATAATTTATATTTGATTCAAGTGCTTTTTATTTATTCTGAAAAGTGGATGGCCTGTGGTATCTTTTTTATTTGTGACATTATTTTACCATATCTAGACAATTCTGCAATCAGCATCTTCAATAAAAAGGTGGGTGTTTGACAGAATGATCTTTCTGGCAGGTTGTGTTAAAGGCATAACAGAGGTAAAACAGTTTGGAATGACATCTTCACTTGGTACCACACTATACACTTTATCTAGGGAATCTTTATCTAGGAAAGAAGATTACTACCGTGCTGTTCATTCGGGAAGCGGACACCATACTGTCATACTCAACACTTCACTCAACCACTTCAGGCGTGAGTTTAACCCCATGCCTGCTGGAAAGTTGCTCTGAACTGTGAGCCGACCAGCAGACGCCAAAGTAAATCACTCAACCACAAACACTTAAAATAAAAATTAAAAAGATTTTAGAAAAAGTGTATCGAAAAGTGTGAAAAAGAAAAAACTGAAGCTCAATCTCAAGAGCGTTCGCACTCACACACACACAAAATCCACTCACTCACTCACTTACTCTCTCACTCACTCCCAGCATGCACTCAGAGAGAGAGAGAGAGAGAGAGAGAGAGAGAGAGAGAGAGAGAGAGAGAACTGGGTCAAACAAATGAGTAAAAAACGTATTAAACCTATTAAAGTTAAGATTAGAAACAATATTTAAAAATATGTAAAACTATTACAAAAAGGGGGAAAAAAGACAAGGCCTCACCTTAACAATGTAAAAACGAACTTACAAATAGAAACACATAAAGAATCATTAATATGTTGATGAAACATAAACAGCAGCCCATTTATACACAATCTGAAAACAAATCGCGATTTTCCCCAATAAAACACTTTCACGCTCCAGAGCTTCATTTGGGAAAAAGGAGGACAGTTTGAAATAAAGATCCTTAAAGAGAGAAACACTGCAGGACACATATTTACTTCACTCCAACATGGGGTGTGTTCCATCTAATCCTGGATCATCACACGGTTCACTTCCAGCAAATCAAGTCCTACAGTAAACTGTGGAAGATCCAACTTCAGGAAAAATCACCTGAACTGTTCTTCATCCAGTGTAGATTCATAACATTCACATCTTCTAGCTTTAGATTTACACACTTACTGTGTTTTTTCTCCTGGAAATGTTTTAATTCCTTTCTTCATAAAATGGAGTTTTTACTTTCACTTTGACTCCTTTATTCCACAGAGCAGGAATTCAGGAGGTGGAGTCAGGACACACACACACACACACACACACACACACACACACACACACACACACAGAGTAATATAATACTTACAGTTTATTGGACAATCAATCTGCCACTCCACATGAACATGAAATACAGCAGGAGAAATCTGCAGCTGTCACCAGATGTCAGGTTCTGTCTACCCTCCTGACAGTAACTGGCTCCCGGCAGATTCTTCCTGCTGCCAGCTGATGATTTTTTTTTTCTTACCCCTACTGGATTCTTACATTCTTTCCCCTCGGCCGGTTCCGTTTTCTGTATTCAGGCCGGTTACCTGAATTTTCCCTGCCTGGAGCAGTAGCTGATCATTTATTTAATGCATTCAATGCAACAGCATAAACATCTTTTTTATATTTATCATATAATTGTTGCAAATTATAAAAGAAGTGTAAAATATTAATATCTATTTAACAATTGCACAAGAATCACGATACATCTTAAAATACCTTAAACATCCAAATAATTACAAATATAAAAAATATAGTGTGTGTGTTTGTGTGTGTGTGTATGTATGTGTCAGGAATCCCCCTGCCACGCCCCTTTCGGCGGCTGTCAAGCCTCGGTGCTTCGGGGAACCTGAGCCCGGCTCCTTCTCTCATGCCGTGGATATTACTTTCACGACTCGGGTTCCGACTCGGACATTGTGGACCGCGTCTCTTTCCAGGCGCACCTTGGATATTACTTTCCTTTTTCCCAGATTCCTTCATTTGGATTATATTTACGGACTGCCTCTCTTTAGTTCGGGACTTTGTGGACCGCGCTTCCGAAGCGCACCACCGGATTATCCCTGCGAACGCAGGTATTTGTGTTGGCTGTGCCTTTTGATCTAAATAAAACTTTGTTTGCTGTTACTTCGGCTTCCGCCTCCGTTTCCGCATGACTGTATGTATGTATGTATATGTGTATGTATATATATACAGTGTTGGGGGTAACGCTTACAAGTAACGTGCGTTACGTAATAATATTACTTTTCTGGAGTAACGAGTAAAGTAGCGCGTTACTTTATAAATTTACACACTAATATCTGAGTTACTTTTTTTAAAAAGTAATGCGAGTTACTTTTCAGTTAAATTATTTTGCATAAAAAAATAAATACTGAATTAAAATGAACGTAGTCACGTAGAATCGCGCACTCATACGTGCGAGCAGCGGGAACAGAAGCTGGTCAGAAGCGGAGATCAATCAATCAATCAATCAATCAAGTTTTATTTATATAGCGCCTTACAGCAACCAAAAGGAGCACAAGGCACTTTCCAGTAAAAAATTAAAATAACAAATAGACAGTAGACAATAAAAATATAAGAAATATAAAAAATTTTAAAATATAAGAACACAATATATATGTAAAATCGCAGTTGAATCAGGGCTACGTGTTAAAAGCTTGTATGAATAAAAAAGTTTTCAACTGCGATTTAAAAACACTCAGCACAGTGATGGATCGGATGTGAGCTGGAAGAGCGTTCCACAGCTTTGGTCCCTGGACGGCAAATGACCGGCCACTAAACTTTTTACATCTGAACTTAGGAGTGACCAGAGAGGTGAGTCCAGAGGAACGGAGAGTTCTGGCTGATTGGTAAACTGTTATTAATTCGGTGAGGTAGGCCGGGGCAAGACCATTGATGGCCTTGAAAACGAACAACAAGACCTTATACTCCACCCTATACTGCACCGGAAGCCAGTGAAGCGAGCGGAGGACCGGGGTGATGTGTGAGCGTTTTGAGGTGTTGGTGAGAAGACGTGCTGCTGCGTTTTGCAACATTTGGAGCCGACTGAGAAGAGAATGATTAAGTCCAATGTAGAGAGCGTTGCAGTAGTCAATCCTTGAGCTGATGAAGGCATGTACAGCTTTTTCAAGGTCAGCTTGGGACAAAAATGGTTTGACCTTGCTGAGGAGTCTTAGCTGGTAAAAGCTTGCCTTCACTACTGCACTGATCTGTTTCTTGAATTGCATACTTTGGTCAAAAATAACACCCAGATTATGCACGGTAGGCGCAAACTGAGGTGTTAGAGGACCAAAACTCAGAACTGCTGGGTGAGTCCGGGCTAAACAGGATATACTCAGTCTTTTCTTCGTTCAGATGAAGGAAGTTCTGGGAAAGCCACTGTTTAATATCCTGAAGGCAGTTATGGAGAGGGTCCAATGCAGAACTATCACTCAGAATCACAGGAAGATAGATCTGGAGGTCGTCAGCATAGAAATGAAACTGAACTTTGTGTTTGGAAATGAGTTGACCAAGTGGCAGCATATAGAGGGAAAACAGAATGGGACCAAGAATAGATCCCTGAGGCACACCAGATGACAGAGGAGCAACCGATGAAGAATGATCATTTAGCACAACTGAAAAAGTTCTGTTAGTGAGGTATGATGAAAACCAATTAAGCACCGCACCCTGCAGACCAACAACATGCTGAAGATGAGAGATGAGGTTGGCATGATCCACGGTGTCAAATGCAGCGGTCAGGTCCATTAACACCAGAACCACAGAGCTTTTTCCATCCAGGGCTCCAAGAATGTCATTGTGGACCCTCAATAACGCTGATTCAGTGCTATGTCTCGACCTGAAGCCAGACTGAAATGTATCACCAATGTCATGCAGTTGAAGGTGAGACTGAAGCTAGGTGAAAACAAGCTTCTCCATCAACTTCGACAGAAATGACAGGTTAGATATAGGGCGGAAGTTGGATAGTGTGGAGGGATCAAGATTGGGTTTCTTGAGCAGCGGGAACAGTACCCATGCTAAAACAGCTGTTTATGAAGGAGACAATGATGGGACCTATGATGTCAACAGCCTCCTTCAAAATCCTGGCAGGAACATTGTCTAGAGGGCAGGTGGTGGGCTTCAACTCATGGACAGCTTTTTTGAGGTCCACCAAAGTAACTGCATCAAAGTTCTCTAGCACACAATGCGCTGCACGAGTAGAGATGGCAACAGCGGGGATTTGTGTAATGGTTTGCCTAACAGACAAAACCTTATCCAAAAAATGTTGCTTGAAAGCATTGCATGTGTTTACAGAAACGTCATTCAAGGCGACAGACACCTGCAGCCTATCCTACTTCCATTTTCGCTCGGCCTGCCTACACCGGCGCCTGAGGGCCCGAGTTGTATCATTGAGCCAGGGGTCCGCAGGAACATTGGTTGACTTTACCTTATAGGGTGCAACGGAGTCCATAATCTGGGAGCAGGTGGTACGGAAGGAGGCGAGGAAACGGTCCGGGCAAAGAGGCGATGCCAATTCGTCAATAAAGGCGAGATCAGAAACAGAGAAGGCAGCAATAAAATCCTCGACTGTAGATGAGGTAATAATGCGATGGCGATGAGGGGCAGTAGACGTTGGTACAGGTGAAACAGCACAAATGTCAAACCGTATAAGAGAATGGTCAGAGATGGGAAAATCCATGACCTCGCAAGTTGACACAATCACCCCACGAGAGATAATAAGGTCAAGAGTGTGACCTAACCTATGGGTGGGACCGGAAATGGACCAGATCTAATAAGTCTAAAAGTGCCTTAAAATCATTAGCAGGTTTATCAGCGGGGCAACAAACATGAATGTTAAAGTCACCACAGATTAGAACATTGTCAAATTTTGCTACAAACTCTGACAGAAACTCTGAGAACTCAATTAAAAAATCCTTGTTTGATTTGGGCGGCCGGTAAATTACTGCACATAAGATCGGACAGGGTAGAGTGAGCACAAATACTTGTACCTCAAAGCTGGAATACCCTCTAGTGGACAGCTGGCGGTACTTCAGGGACTGTCTGTGTATAGTGGCTATCCCCCCGCCCCTACCCGTTTGTCGTGGCGTGTTTAGGTAAAGGTAACCAGAGGGGAGGATTTCCGAAAAGGCACTGACGTCACCTGGGGGAAGCCGGGTTTCGGTGAGGAGAAACAGATCCAGATTGTGAGAGGAGATGACATCATTAAGGACAAATGTTTTGTTATTGAGCTATCTGGTGTTACAAAGTGCCATGCGGAACGTGGAAAAGTTGGCAGGTGACGATGTCACACGAGGAATTTGACGGAGGTTTCCTTGGACACAACCCCGGGTGGATGTTTCAGCGCGGTGGGGACACGGAAATGGAACGCCAGTGTTGGAGCCAACCGGCCGAAGCCATCGGTAGCATTCCCGCGATCTTCTAGCATAGCCAAATCCTGGTTGATCTTTACACCTCGAAGACGGAGAATCCAGGTGAGTCCTCAGCCTGGCATGTAACCCGCCTCTCCGACCGCGTCTTCTGCGGCACTTCCTGCCTGGTATTTTGAAATAGTCGAGGAAAAGGAGAAAGGAATAATGGTTAAGTGTAGATTATGTGTTGGTGAAAAGCTCTTGTCAACTGCAAAAAATACCACTTAAAAAAAACAAAAAAAACATCTGCATGCAAAGCACAGCACTACAAACTTTTGCCGACTTTCCACCACTGCAGATCTATAGACTGCTCAGAATAAAAGTTTTCCGTGGGAGACACATGAACGATGCCATCGCAGTGGAGAGAGAGAGAGAGAGAGAGAGAGAGAGAGAGAGAGAGAGAGCAAATTCACAGCTCATTTGCTCTTTGTGGGAAGATAAACTGCCACGGTCACTGATAATAGCGTGAACTTTGTAAAAGCGTTCAGAATGTTTCAAGCTGATGATGAAGCAGAGAATGATGTAGACGAGGACGAGGTCATATTTACGGAATTGCACGAAGTTTTACGAGATGACAGCGAAAGGTATGTTCTCCCTCCACATCACCGGTGTGCAGCCCACACCCTTAACCTTATATACACGAACGATAGTTACATTTCTGACGGCGAAGGCAGATTGAAAAGCAGTGTACAGAAGTGCGACTGGAAAGTGTTCAGCCTTGTGGTCAAAAGTTAGTCGATCATCTTATTGTTCTCTAAGAAGTTATTAAACATTTTAAATGTTTAAGACATGTCTTTTGACCTAATATAACATCATCATCCGTTCTACTAGATCACTAAGGAGAACATTCTAGGACTAACCCTGTTGGATTTTTTACGTTCGCAGGAACTTTACCCTTCTCGGATGATCCGAGATTCAGTGGACTTTACCTTTCCAGAGGTATTATCGGATTACATGGACTTTCACGGTACTGTTGGATTATACCAAAGTGTATGGTGTTTCTGGGTGATTAAAACCTTGCCTTTTGTTACTTCGGTTTTCGGCCTCGTTTCTCTGAACCCTGACAGAAGAACGGACCTTATACACAGAAGAAATCAAACAGCTTTACCTATGGATCCGTAGCCACTCCTGGAGCTTACTGGCAGGGATTAAACCCGGAAATCCGTTTTGGCATGGCCACCTGCGATGACAATGGGATTGGAGGCATTCATACAGCATTCCATCCACATCTCCCAACACCTCAGCGCCTGTCGAGCACTGGACCCGACCTCCACCCTCGCTCCTGCCTCTCCTTTGGCTCCGGATCCTGAACCCATGCAGGTGGGCTTCCAGAGACTAACCAAAAAGGAGAGAGAATGAAGCCTGGTGGCCGGAGCCTGTCTGTACTGTGGTAGTTGGGGTCATCACATTTTTTAATGCACAGTCCGACCCCCACATCCTGAGGTGAGCAACAGTGAGTTCTCCACAGACATCTCGCACATCTACCCAGCCAACATTTTCATGTGGGCCCCATGCGGGTTTTTGATGGGCTGTCACTTGGGCCCTGCATGGGCAACCCAAATGGGGCCCAGAGAAATTTGTCCATCGGCTACACATGGGCTCCATTTGTGTTAGCCCAGAGGGGCCACTGATGGGTCCATGGTGGGCTCTAAGTGGGACCCGTATAGGTGTTCTTTATATGGGCCCATTTGGGTCCCAAATAGGTGTTACAAATGGGGCCAAGTTGGGCTACATAAAGGACCCTTATGGGACCCACATGACTCAATCATGGGTCAACCCACAAATGGCCCATTTATGGGGTTGTTGTGGGACCACAGTGGGTGAGATTTGGGTCCCATTTATTAATTTCATCATTGATTTCTGTGGGTGAACTTAATGTGCTACTATGGAAAATTCACTGTCAAACCATTTCAAACCTCAGTTACAATGTATTTGAACTGTGAAAAATAAATGACTTCAACTCAGAATGTGTAAATCACATTTAATTCAAATTAATTCAAGTAAAAAAACAAGAAACAGGAATAACAGAATTACTAATGTAGAATAGTTCACTGGTGGGTCTATGCAGATTGCTCAGCTGCACACCTACAAAACAGTAAAGAAAGAGAAAACAGAAAAGGCAATTTAGTACATTTTAAAATACTACCATTCACAGCAGCAACTAAAAAACATGCATCAATATAATTAAGACATATCCTAGAATCTAATCAGTGAATTGTTCCCACCTCTGCCTCACACAGTAATAACTTATGCCGGGGGACCAGTCATGGAATCCAAAACTTATGAATGTAACAATTAAAATATCAACCTTGCATCTGAACTTGACTTTTAAACGAATATTTGGCCATTGCCATTGATTCTGATCAGCTGAAAGATGTAAGTCACACCTAGGATCACGGTGGCCCAGAAAGTTCAACGCACTGCAACTGAAGAAAACATATGCAAATAGAAAAAACACCAGCAAATTAAGAAAACATCTTCATCAGTTGAACACCACGTGCTGCAAATCCTCACAACGCAACTAAATACAGAAACGTCCTGCAAATCCTCACAACACAACCAATTAATTTGCACTGCAAATAGCACAGACCACAAAATAAATGTTTCATGGGGACCCCAACAAGTGACGACCCCGGGACTGCTTGTTCAGTGTCTATTCATCAGTGGTGTTGTTGATGATCTGAAAGGTGAGTTTTTTGTTTATTTTAACATCCTGATCATGATTCCTTGGCTTTGCCAGTTAACATAATAACGTTTTACAGTTAATTGTGTATTTCATCAGATTATTTAGGATAATAATATCCAAAAGGCTAAGGAATCATAAACAAACAATGATAAAATAAACAAACAACTCACCTTTCAGGTCATCGACAACACCACTGACGAATAGACATTGAACAATAAGCAGTCCCAGACGGGTTTGTCACTTGTTGTGGTCCCCTTGAAACATTTATTTTGTGATCTGTGCTATTTGGTTGTGTTGTGAGGATTTGCAGCGTGTTTCTGTACTTGGTTGCATTATGGGGGTTTGCAGTACATGTGTTGTCAAACTGATAACGTGTTTTTTTTTTTCTATATGCATGTGTTTTCTTAAGTTGCAGCGCGTTGATCTCTCTCAGCCACCGTATAGGATGCCTTGAGGATCAGTAATTTATAAGATATTTTTTCATCTCAGGGTGGAGTAATCCCTTAATTAAACAGAGGCAAAAACAGTGATCGGGATAAAATATTATTAATTGTGCAGCCCTAGCTATAGGTTATATGACTTACACTTCCGGCTGTACTGCCCTCCGATCATGGTCCCACAGGGCTCTCAAAGCACGGTGGCCTTCTCTGTCTCTTGCATTTGTGAACCATTTACCAAGCGCAGTCTCCAGCTCTTTCTTACTGACAGTTTTCAGCAAAGGGTTGTGCTTCAGGCTACCTGTAAAGAAAAAAATTAATATAAAGTAGAGCATGCTACTGTATCAACCAGGGCACAACCCATTATTTTATATGTATAAAGCATGAACATTACATGAGCATAAGACTATCAGAACTAAAAAAAAAAAAAAAAAAAAAGACTAAACATCACAATCATAAGCACCTTCTAATCCACCATTTGCCCAAATTGTTAACTGATCTGAGTAAATGATGTTAAAATGACACAATACCATGCAAAAAGTTAAATGCATCAATATGGTGAATTTCAGGCGTTGTTGTGATTAATGTTTAGAATTTGAACTGACCACTGTAACATTAGTTTAAGTTACTTATAACGATGTTTTGTCTTCAAAAAGCCTTAGTGGAGCTAACACAGCAAGTGTTCGACTTGACTGCACAAACTGAAGCGTGCTTGACATAAAAATACAGTGAAAGTGATTCGGAAGAATTCGGAGTTGTCTGCTCTCGAATTTGTCTGTCTGCACTGCACAGCTTCAAGTCAAACACATCTGCGCATGCGTGAAGCCTCGGAGCCGAGAGCTGGGGTGCGTCTGACTGACTTTCTGAACGGCGCAAAATGACGTTTATTATCTTTAACGTAATCATAACGTATCATATTTTTATTAATGTTT
Organism: Silurus glanis; assembly: GCA_014706435.1. Taxonomy (NCBI): domain Eukaryota; kingdom Metazoa; phylum Chordata; class Actinopteri; order Siluriformes; family Siluridae; genus Silurus; species Silurus glanis. The sequence continues at coordinate 19,214 of JAAIIK010025048.1, forward strand.
AGAAATGATATAAATATGAAAGTTTTTTATCACCTCTACCTATTTCACCTAAATCACATTAAAATAATGTTAAGTTTTGTCACAATCTCCTCAGAGCTTTTCTCTGTGTATTGTATATACACATGTTATAAAGGTAGTGAAAGAGAAAGAGACTCCACAGTGCTTTACTGTTTCACCCTCCTGTTATCATGAGGACACTATATGGAGAAAACATGGGTGAAAATGGTTTAAAAGGTCGTTATTTCCATATTTTATTAGACAATTTCCTAGTTATCTGCTAATTGTTAAGAATTTTCAGTTTTCCACAGGTGTTTATCTCTGAGGTAAACCAGTTCACTCTCCACACTGACCTTCATTATATCGTGCCTGTAACTTTAATTACCACAAATCTTTCAGAAGTATACATTAAATAAAAGCAACAGTAAAATGTGATTAATTTAAAACAAAAGATAATTTCTTACCGTGACAGAGATGTCAGGTTATCCAGGTCAGGTCAGGTCAGGTCAGGTTCTCCAGGTCAGGTCAGGTGCTCCAGTGTAGTGAGTGATGACCGTTTCTTCAGAATCAGAAGGCGGGAGCACAGGAGCCAATGGGAGACTCTGTGAGCTGCACAACCGATTCTTTATTTTTTTAAACTAAAGGTCATACTATGTTATAGTTAATATATAGAATTTTTGTTAATCTAGGGATCTTATAAAACACGCAAAAAACATATCAATTGAATTTATCATCAATTAAATAATTGAATGATAGATTTATTTTGACAAATATAGCTAAATATAGCCCAAATGTGGCCCATACAGGGCCCTCGAATAAACAAAATGGGCAACCTAACTGGGGCCCACATTCAGCCCATCAAAGCCCACTCTGACCCCATGCCCACATGATGCCCATATAACCCAGATAAAACCCATGTGGGGCCCACATGGACATGTTGGCTGGGTAAGCTTTTGGTGACCCTCATAACCCATGCTCTCTCCACTTCCGTCTCCGCCCTAGTTGACTCCGGCTCCGCCAGGAACCTTCATCTCCCAGGCGTGCCTAGATAGTCTCCAGCTATGCCAGGAGAAGGGGCCCCGAGAACTGGCCGTCCAAACTATCCAAGGAACACCCTCTAGGGCGGGGCTGGGTTAAATACTGTACACCTACGATTACCCTTCAGGTCGGATTGTTTCACTGGGAAAGGTTATGGTCTTGGAGAACAAAAAAGTACACTGTAGTGTAGACTTTTTTTTTGTTACCTCAGAAGTCAGTCCATATATATTTTAGTCGATATAAATCTTGAAACATTTAATGACTAATTTGCATGTTTTATTGTTATAATTACGGAGCTTTTTTTTTTGTTAATAATTAGTATATTAGCAATTTGGAGCACTATGATGAAAATTAATATTTAATTACTATTTGTTACCACTGTAATCAGACTTTTGCTGGTCAAAATTATTTTTGAGGTAACAGTAAAACAGTACTGATTTCTGGGGCAACAAAAAAGTACACGCCAGTCTACATTGTTACGTAAGAAATCACTTCAGTGCTAATGAAAATTATTTCTAAGATTTCTCAGAAATCCTTTTGATCAGCACCAGACTAATTTCTGAGGTAAAAAATAGTATTCATATCTAAGGTCAACAAAAGGGTATACTGCAGTATTTTGTTTTGGTTTTTGTTACCTCAGAAATCATTACATTTACATTTTTACTTCGGAAATCAGTCTGGTAACAAGAAAATGTTAATGATTTCTGAGGTTAAAAAAAAAGAAAGAGGTAATGATCTATGATGTAACAAAAAAGTACAGTGCAGTGTACACTTGTTTCCTCATAAACTGTAGTGTACTTTTTTTTTTTTTACCTCTTGTTAACACTTGTTACCTCAGAAATCATTATTATAATTTTTTTTTTTTACATCAGAATTCAGTCATATATAAAACAAAAAAATCTTGATATAAATACACAGCAATTTAGTGATTTAAAACAGAACAGTAATTTAGAGCACTATAACAAAAAAAAAAAATTGTTTTTGTTACCCCGGAAATCACTACTATTTTTTGTTACCTCAGAAATCATAAAATCAAATTTTTTTTTTTTTTTTATGTTTTGTGCAATTTTTTTTTTTTTTTACCATTTCTGAAGTAACAAAAAAATTCTGGTAAGTTCTGAGGTATCAAAAATGTTGATGATTACTGAGGTTACCAAAAAAAGGTAAAGATTTATGATGTTACAAAAAATAGTACACTGCAGTTTACACATGTGTCCTCAGAAACTGTAGTGTACTTTTTTCTTGCATCAGAAGTGTACCTTAGAAATCAATACTATTTTTTTTGCTTACCTCAGAAATCAGTCATATATTTAAGAACACAAAATATTTAATTGCATTTTTTACATTAGAAAGCATCAAAAAAGAATTTTACCCCAGAAATTGGTCTGGTGCTCATCAAAAAACCTCTTTTTTATTTTTATTTTTATTTTTTTATAATTTCTGAACTAACAAAATAGTATGCTGCAGAGTACACTTGTTACCTCAGAAATCATTATTATGATTTTTTTTTTTACCTGAGAAATCAGTCTGTATATATAAATATATATATATATAAGCAGTTCCAAAAACATTTCCATAAATTTAGTGATATAAATACACAGCAAAATAGTGATTATTGAGTAATTATGAGCACTATAACAATTAAATAATTTAATTGCTACTATTTTTTGTTATTTTTGTGTTAAGCAAGTTCTGAGGTAACAAAAAAAATATATTTCTGAGTTAACAAAAAATGTACACTGTGGTGTACTTGTGGTGTAGCACACTGTGGTGTATTTTTTGTTACCTCAGATGCCTACTTTTTTGATACCATACAACATTATTATTTGTTGTTACCTCAGAACTCGCTAGTATTTTTTTGATACCACAGAAATCATTAGTTTTTTTGTTACCTAAGTAATGGAGAGTGTGTTATAGAAGTGAAGAAAAGAGTGCAGGCAGGGTGGAGTGGGTGGAGAAGAGACAAGTCAACATTTACATTACATTTACATTTGCAGCATTTAGCAGACGCCCTTATCCAGAGCGACGTACAAAAGTGCTTTGAGTCTCTAGTAATGAATAAATCTACACTGGTACAAAAGATTACAAACTTAATATAAATATAACTCTTGAATTCTACAAACTTGGAAAGTGCTAATTTAAGTGTTTCAGGAAGAGGTAGGTCTTCAATCGTCGCTTGAAGATAGTCAGGGACTCTGCTGTAAGGACATCTAGGGGAAGTTCATTCCACCACCTCGGTGCCAGAACAGAGAAGAGCCTTGAAGTGTACTTACCTCTCATTCTGAGAGAAGGTGGTACCAGTCGAGCAGTGCTGGAGGATCTTAGACAGCGTGGTGCAGTGCGAGATGTGATGAGGTCACTGATGTAAGATGGCGCTGGTCCATTTTTGGCTTTGTAGGCAAACATCATTGTTTTGAATCTGATACGTGCAGCTACTGGAAGCCAGTGAAGGGAACGCAGCAGTGGGGTGGTGTGGGAGAACTTGGGCTGATTGAACACAAGTCGTGCAGCTGCGTTTTGGATCATTTGCAGTGGACGAATAGCGTTCAGGGGAAGACCTGCCAGCAGAGAGTTGCAGTAGTCGAGTCTTGAAATCACAAGAGACTGAACAAGCACCTGGGCAGCCTGTGTGGACAGAAATGGTCGAATCCTTCGGCTGTTGTAGAGAAGAAATCGACAAGAACGAGCAACATTAGCAACATGTGGGAAGAAGGACAGTTCATTGTCCATAGTTACCCCAAGGTTACGAGCAGTGGCTGAAGGGGAGAGCAGAGAGTCATGAAGTGTTATTTGGAGATCTTGACCTGGAGATGAGTCAAGTCAAGTTTATTTCTATAGCGCCTTTCACAACAGACATTGTCTCAAAGCAGCTTTACAGAATTTTAAGAGTTAAGGTGAATGGTGTGTATTTATCCCTGATGAGCAGCCATGGTGACTGTGGCAAGGAAAAACTCCTGTAGATGTTATGAGGAAGAAACCTTGAGAGGAACCAGACTCAAAAGGGGAAACCATCCTCATTTGGTTGACATCAAGAGTGTGATTATAAATCTTTAAACAATACAAAACACTGGAGAGTGAGAACTAACATGAGCGCTGGAATGTAAGATTATGATTAATGTTCTTTCTACAGTCTTTTACAGTCATTTGTGGTTATAAAACTAGGAGCTACTGAGCAACTTATAAAATAGCTCAACATTTGCGATCATCATAGATCCAGCACCAGCTTCTCCATGCCAGAGTCCAGTGTCCAAACTCCACATGAAGTGGGATCCAATTGGCACTGGTACGTCTCGAGATATTCATAAGGTGGGACGTATAACTGGGGCTGGAGCAACCTCAGGATGCCTTAGGATGGGTAGAGAAAGAGAAGCAGTGGAGAGGAATTAGCGTAGCTGCTGTTCATGATATTAACAAGCACAAGTTGATAATGTGCATGTGATCAGATGTTCTGGAACACAAGGTTATGACGTGATGTGTGTTATGTGTAGACTTTGCTAAAAAGATATGTCTTTAATCTGCACTTAAACTGGGACAGTGTGTCTGAGCCACGAACACTGTCAGGATGACTATTCCAAAGTTTAGGAGCTAAATGTGAGAATGTTCTACCACCTTTAGTGTACTTTGCTATTCTAGGGACTACTAGAAGTCCGGAGTTTTAAAATCTGAAAGCACGTGATGGATTGTAGCATGTTAGAAGACTGGATAGATACATGGGAGCCAAACCATTTAGTGTTTTGTAAGTAAGTAGCAGTAGTTTGTAGTCGATTCAAAACTTAACAGGTAGCCAGTGTAGGGTTGATAAGATTGGGGTTATATGGTCATATTTTCTCGACCTTGTGAGAACTCTGGCTGCTGCGTTCTCTACAAACTGTAGCTTGTTTATTAAGAGGCAGATGTAGAGAACAGGGGGGTATGGAGACGGATGATCCGCTGTGGCGACCCCTAATGGGAGAAGCCAAAAGAAGAAGAAGTAATCAATCCGGTGTTGATCAAAATAATTTCTGAGGTAACTTAAAAGTACACTGTGGTGTACCGTTTTTACTTTAGAAGTATACTTTTTTGTTACCTCAGAAATCAGTTGGTATGAATACACAACAATTTACCTCAGAAATCATTATTGTTTTTTTTACCTCAGAAATCAGTCATATATGTATAAAACCTTAGTGACATAAATACACAGCAATTTAGTGATTTAAAACAGAAAAGTAATTTAGAGCACTATAACAATAAAATATTTTTTTTTTTTGTTACCCTAGAAATCACTACAAAAATTTTCTTACCTCAGAAATAATTAATTTTTATGTTTTTTTTTTCTGAAGTAACAAAATATGTTAATGATTTCCAAGGTAAAAAAAAAAAAGTAATGATCTATAATGTAACAAAAAAGTACACTGCAGTGTAGACGTTTGTCCTCAGAAACTGTAGTGTACTTTTTTTCTTACCTCAGAAGTTTATTTTTTACCTTAGAAATCATTACTCTTTTTTGGTACCTCAGAAATCAGTTCGGCACTGATCAAATTGATGTCTGATTTCTGATTTCTGCAGTGCAATCTTGTTACCTCAGAAGTGTACTTTTTTGTTACCTCAGAAACCAATCATATATTTAAGCACAAAAATATTTAATTACCTTTTTGTATCACTAATAATTGTGTCAGCTCAGAAAGCATCACAATTTTTTGTTACACCCGAAATTGGTCTGGTGCTCATCCAAAATACTATTTTATTTTTAAATATAATTTATGAGGTAAGAAAAAAGTACATTGCAGTGTACACTTGTTACCTCAGAAATCATTATTATGATTATGATTTCTGTTTTTACCTCAGAAATCAGTCAATATTTATATTTATGCAGTTCCGAAACATTTTCATGTATTTTAGTAATATAAATACACAGCAATTTAGTGATTTTAAACAGAAAAGTAATTAAGAGCACTATACCAATAAAATAATTTAATTACTATTTTTTGATATTTTTTGTTTAGTGAGTTCTTGTCAGGCACAAGAACTCACCGGAAACCGGAGGTTGAATGACAAAGG